>PISX010024591.1:0-19677 GCA_004024625.1 Mellivora capensis | reverse complement strand
TGGGCAGGCCCTAAATCCAATAACAAAATCATTCTTACAAATCCACTTGTAAGAATGAGGCAGAGGCAGGTTCTTGCCAAATGGGAGAGGAAGAGGTGATAGTAAGATGGAGACAGAGATTAGAATAATGCAGTGGCAAGCCAAGGAACTGCAAAGACTGCCAGGAGCTGGCAGAGCTGGAGGAGGCAAAGAACAGATTCTCCCCTAGAACCCCCAGAGGGAGCATGGCCTGCAGACCCTGATTTCAGACTCTAGCCTTCGGAAGATGAGAGAACACATTTCTGTTGTTTAAAGCCACCTGGTTTGTGGCCGATTGTTAGAGCAGCAACAGCTCCCCCCCCCACCAAAAAAAACTAATGCAACCATGAAAATTACTCTAAATTCTGAGAATTGAATTTGTCCCACCCCAGGGCCTTTGCACATACTGAACCTTACACTGTCGTTCTCTGTCCTAGCTCATGGCATGCCCCGCTCCTTCTCATAATTCCTGTTCCTGCTCAAATGTCACCTCCCTTCATGCCAAGGAAAGTCAGAAGACTTCCCTGACCCCAGGTCCCCAGTAGAAGGAGCTACCAAATCACCCTCTAGCCCTTACCATGTTCTAGGCTTTCTTTTTTTCCTTACCGTAATATAAAATTATCTGCCAGTTGGTTTACTTATTGTCTCCATACTAGTGGGAACCTGGTCTATCTTGTTCAGGGCTATATTCCCAATGCCAGGGGGCTAAATAAGTATGTGTTCAATAAAAGGAATTAATATTATTTTATATTAAAACTTAAAGAAATGCAAACTCTATATGATAATATTTAATACTCCAAAGAATTCTTTAGCTACAAAAGGTCTCTTGGCCACATCCTAGCCCACTGTCACTTTCTTGTGCCCTGAGTTCACTTAGATGGTGAGGTAAGGACTGGAACTCTAGCCCTGTCCTACTAGGTATGGCTTCATGGGCTTATCACCTCCCTCTCTGAGCTTCAGCAAGCTCCTTGGTAGAGGGAGGGCTTTGACTTATTATTGGCATTAGATCCTATTTATGGAGCAGTTTCTACAGGCCAGCCCTGCTAAACCAGTTACATATACACTCTCATTTGGTCCTCCTGATAACCCTGTGCTGTAGGCACTACTATTGTCCTCATTAGAGGGATGAGAAAACTGAGGCAGAAGACATTTTCATCACTTGCTCAGGGTTGCAAAGCCAGTAACTCCTGAGTTACCAGGATGCTGCACTGCTCCAAATGCCCCCCCAGGCTCTCAAGCCTATAATTCCATTTGAACAGTTGGTAGAGAGTTACTTACAGCACTAACAAATGCATATTTGTTACATATGCTGCTACAACAGCGCACGGCAGGTCTTTAATCAGAGTAGACCTCTGGGGAAATTGTTTTCTTGTTTCCCTTGCTCTTGAAAATGTTTAACGAGAGCCAGCATGCCCAAAGGCTGAACCGTTGTGCCCCTAAATCAAAGGGTGGATGCAAACTGTATTGCCCACTGCACTATGTAAACATACATGGGGGAGAATGTTCTAGTCACAATGGCCTTACATTCTTCATTCTCTGGCTCTTGTTTCTCTTGCCACAGCAGGCAGATATACAGTTCAACTGGCAGGGGAAATGTAAAGGCTACTTGAATTATTTACTATTAAAAGGCACTGAGCTGTCAGCTTTCTCTCTGAATTATTTAGCTCTGTCATATTTGGCTATATATGTGCAATATTGACATGTTATATCCTCATTACCTCCGCTGTAAGTGACTCTCTTCTGAGTCGTGCTGCAAACTCCCTTGTCTCTCTTGGCATCAGCTACTTTGTCCATCCGAAGTCAGGAACAGCTAGCGGTGTCTGCCAGGCCCCAGAAGGTTCAGAATCAGGTCTGTCAGGAAACACAAAGGGATTTATACTTCCAAGGAAAGGGGAGGTGACAGGGTCCACCTTGCAGAGAAAAAAGGCAGAGCCACCCAAATGATCAGATTTGAGCCGCCTGGTTTTTGGGAACCTATGTACAAAGTCTTTCCCTCAAAACATAAAGACACCAATCCTGCTTTTCCAGAAATGGCTACAATTACTGGTAGATAAGATGCACATGTAAGACAACCCGGGGGTGGGCGGGGGGAGACAAAGAGGATTCAGCCAAGGTCTACCACTTAAACCGGGTGATCTCTGACCCTTTTACCTCTTGGAATTTTAGATTCTACATCTGTGAAGTGGGAGCAATATGTCTCTATCACAGCCTCATGTTCAAGATGAAATGAGTCTAGTCCTGCAGAATATTTGGTACGTGTTCTCCATCTACCCCAGCTTAGGCTGACCCAGGCTGGGCACCAATAAGTGTGGGGGGTACACAAAATGAATAAATGAAAAGAAAGGTAGCTGGTGTCTGGTTGGATGGAAGGACAGAGGAAAGCCCACAGTGGTTGAGCCTTGGAGAAAATGGTATCAGAGGCACTGGAAACAACTTTCTTTATTCCCTCCTTTGTACAGGTGCTGAGCCCTCTGCAAGGTGTATGGGATGCAGAAATGAATTTAATGAGTCTTTATTGAGCACCTATTGGGTTCCAGGCACTGTTTTAAGCTATGGGAAGATAGCGATAAATAAAAGCCAGACCAAAATACCTATACATTCTGGTATGAAGAAGACAGAGTCGCTGGCCTCAAGGAGCTTTGGAAGAAAGACAAGTAAACAATTCATAGAATAGTCTGTTAGAGTGCTGAGAGGGCTCAGGGCGGGGAACAATGGAGCAAAAAAGGAAACGTGCTTGGGGGCTGCTGGGAGAGTGAGAGAAATGCCATAAGGAAGATTGCATCTAAGCTCAAGTTCAAGGCTATGAAACCATAAATGCTCAACAAAGAGATGCTGAGAGAGGAGGTGCTGGGGTTTGGTTAAGGAGAGGATACTCAGTCTAGGTACAAAAGGGGAATTTCAAAGATGGGTCCTTACACGGCTGTAATAGATGAATTTCTATGTTAACTCTGGGAGGTAATAAAAATTTTAATTAAACATCTGCTGGGTTACAAAAGGATAGCCATCATGAAAAAATAATCTATGTCATTTCCTCTTGAAAATGGCCAGTTTCGAAGATGGTCTTGGAAAATAAATGGGGAAAAGCAGCCTAATAAAATGTAAGATGGTGTCACGGACAGGTTAGAGAGGCACAGCATGGGGAGTTAGAATATCCTTTTCCCTTCCCTTCTCTCTCCATCCCTCTCTTGAAGGTGTATCAATTTACTTAGATGCCTGTGAGCAGAACTTGAAGTCAGCCTATTAATGGAATTCAGACAAATTTCTGCATTTCTGGTGGGCCAGAGGGGGAAGGATTGAAAGGAGCTTTAATGGGATGGGTAGACACAGGAGCCTGAATGAGCAGGGACTCCTCTGAATGCAAATGATGGAAACTCAACTCGAACTTGCAATATTCAAGAATGGATGGATCCAGGTGCTTATGACATAACCAGAAATGTGTCTCCGGCCATCTCTGGTCTGTGTTATCCTCTGTGTTGGCTTCTTTCCTGGAAGGAATCCCCCATGTCCTTTCAAAATGGCCTCAGCTGTCCCAGGTGTACATCCTATCCACTAGGCAACCACAGCAGAGAAATCATCTATTTCCTGATAATTCCTGCAAAACTCCTGGGATTGGCTCTCATTGGTCTGGCTTGGTCACATGCCAATCCCTAAATCAATCTCTGTGGTTAATGGGGATAAACCATCCCACTGGCCAGGCCTGGACACATGGCCACTCTTGACATCAAAGAAGATCTGGACTGAGCCCTTCTTGAACAACAGGGACTCAGAATGGAGAACAGGTGGTTCCCCAAAGTAAAAGCAAGGGTCAGTTACCAAAATAAAGAGGAAGAGATTCTGGGCAGACTAGAACCACTGTCATCCAGATAGGTTCCTGAGAGTTTATCTCAAAGACAAAATCTAACTCGGTAACGGAGCCTGAAACTGGAAGGGAAGGAGTGATCCTAGGTGCAGTGGGAAGGCTAGACCTTGGGTTCACCTTAGATGACTTTGACTATGTGTACTCACCCTGAGGAGGAACAGGCTGTGAGTATAAGGCAGATAGTCATCTCTAAGCACAGTGCCATGTTGGGGCACCGACAGCTTACTGGGGTGACCACCACTAGCACATGTCCCAAAGGCAGGAGCCCTCTCTTCCTTAACTGCTGGGTTGACCAGTTACCATGCATACAGAAATCTGGTGGCCAGAGTGACACAGGACCTGCTCCCTAGTACGGGTAGGACCAGCAGGGCTCAGAACCAGGCAATATCCCAGATGAAGCACCAGAACTGGCTCTGGAAGCCACAGGCATTTGGGACAGAAATAGACATTAGGGGCAGGAAACTGACATTCAGATCCTGGCTGCTTTTGAGCTGCTGACATTTAACAACTCCCTAAGTCTCTCCGAACTGTTTTTTATTTTGTTTTGTTTTGTTTTCCAAGAAGGCTCCACACCCAGCATGGAGCCTAACGCAGGACTTGAACTCACAACCCTGGTATCAAGACCTGAGCTGAGATCAAGAGTCGGACGCTTACCAGACAGAGCCACCCAGGTGACCCCTCCGAGCTGTCCTATCACTGGTACAAAGGGGATGATAATATCCTGCCAACTGGGAGGACACTGCATGACAATGCACGTGGATATGTTTGAAAACCGTGAAGTGCTTCACGGATATAAATAATCATAACAATATCCCGTGAAGAGGAGGCCGGCACATGTATTAAATACTTCTGAGGGAGGAGATGGTGTGTGTTGATATCACCACACTTTCTCAGCCAGAGCCATGCCATCTGCCAGCAAATATTGTGATGTGGGAAGAAAGAAACAATCTTTATCCAATTATCTTCCTTATAAAGATGTACCAAAGTACAATTAATTCTCTAACTATTCAGTAATATTCTCTTAATTAGCTGTAAAAATAGGCATTTCTTCCCACTGCCTCTGCTATAATATACTAAATGCTGCTTCCCCGTTCATAATATGCTAATATACTGGTAATTAAAAGCTTCAAGTTTCCATTTAATGACTGCGTCTGTTTGTTGAGGACAGCAGCTTCCGCTACCCACTCTTCTGGAGTTCCTCGCCAGAATCTAGGAGAGAAAGGGCCCAGAGGGACAACAGTGGTCCTGCTCTGCTGAGGGTGGTGACCCCTTCCAGACTCGTCTCCTCTGCACTCTGAGGGGGTAGAAGCTCGGGAGCTCTCCTCTCCTTTCTGAAAGCAGAAGCATTGTCCTGGCACAAGCATTTGCTCCTTTGGACATAACACCTCACTCTGCCCTGATTTCCCGTGCCCAGCCTCTGTGCTGGAGATATCTCTGAGCACAAGCCTCCCCAGCCTTAGCATTGCCGACGTTCAGCGCTAGATCATTCTTTGCGTCGGGAGGCTGTCCGGTGTTTCAGAGCGCTCACCAGCGTCCCTGGCCTCTATCCACTAAAAACCAATAGCACTGCCCTCACCAGCCGCAACAACCAAGAGTCTCTCCAAATATTGCCAAATGTCTTCTGGGGGAAGCACAAAAATCAGCCCAAGTTGAGGACCACTCACCTAGCATAAAAAGATGAAAAACAATTTAAAAGTCTATTCATAGGCAATCTATGAACTAAATCATGGCACATCCATCCACTGAAATTTATTCAGCAGGTAAAAATCAGCCAGCCCTATATGAAAGGACACAGAATAGTCTTCATGCAAAAAAGTCAGGGTACATAGAGTTATGTATAGTAAGCTAATTTCTACACTCACACGATTTGCATCCTTGGTTGTATATGTATAGGATGTCAGTAGAGGGACACAGGAAATGAACAATGTTCACCTCCCGGGGAGGTAACTGACCAGCCGGACATACACGTGGGAGGGAGGCCCATACATGTGCCCTGTTAATGTATTACTTATTTAAAAAGTAAATATAATTTAAAAAATAAACTCCCAGCACATTGTCTGACTGGGGACAGTCCCAATACATTCTACTCCCCCTCCCCCTTTCCCCTGTCATTTACTCTCAGAGCCTCAGACCGGATATTTCTTTATCGGTCACATTCTGTCTACCTGAATGTCATCAACCCTTCACATCTCGAGAGCAGCTTCCAAGCCCGGCAGACTGGCACCCCCTGGGCAAGGAAGGCCAGATGGCCCTTCGGTTTTCAGAGATAGAAATTGGGCTTTGAGGGTTGGCAATGTCAGATCCCTGATTCTGAGATGGTTCTCAAGTCCTCTGAGACCCTTTCTGAGTCTGAGTTCCTGCAAAAGCTGAAATATGAAATCCAGACACACAAATGATAAACTGGAGGGGAAGTAGAATCACTGCTTTATTAAAAACAAATATGAAATGGGACTCCTTCAGTGAACCCTTAACAGAACAAAAACGTGGTTTGCCTGAAAAGTTTGATTTACTTCACTCTTTCTAGGAAAGGGTCTCATTTAAGTCCAGCTCATGTAATTGATGTTAATTAGGAGATGTTAGGCAAAAAGCAAGGCCTCTTTATAAAAAGACCTTGAAAAAAGGTTAAAGGCAGTGAGGCAAGTTTCTTTATTGCGGGACTTCTCAGAGCCCAGTGTGCCCAGCCCTGCTTGGAGGACACCCACCACCATTAGGGAGCCAAACGAAGCTGCTTAGACATGCCCAGAAATTGAGTTGGGAGGAGGGAAGTAATTCAGAATTTGCATCAAGAGACTCAGAGAAGTTGGTGCCTCTGGACTACTAATTCCTCTTCTGGGAATCTGTGATAATTATGTAATATAAAATACTGGGGAGATATTTATGTAAAAAGATTAAATTATTCATCATTGGGGAAGAGACGGGAGGACATAAACTGAAGCCCAGGAACGGGAGAATGGACAAGTCAATTACTATTCTTCCATCGGATGAACCATCCGGCAAGGGTCAAAAGTGAGGTTTGCAGAGACTTCGGGACATGACAATACTTCGTGAAAGGAAAAAAGCAGGATACAAACTAGCACATTTTGCACATCTCTATTGTGTGAATGAAACACATAGAAAAACAAGGCTACAACAGTAACTACAGGGCGGGGATGACAAAGCCAAGGGCGTGACTACAACAATCCAAGGGAGTCCCCCCCAGAGTGGGGGAGAGGGGACTGGCTGTGCATTAGGACTTCATACCTTAAGAGCCCACCGATCAGAAGGAGAGAAGCAGCAGATGTCATGGTGAGGGTCCTTTCGCGGATTTTGGAATAGAACCGGACGTTAGTTTCTCATGGCTGCTGTCGCAAATGCCACCAACACCGCAGCTCAAAACAACACAGATTTATCATCTCATGGTTTGTGTAGGTCAGAGGTCCTGCACTGGGTCCTCCCCTTAGGGTCTCAAAGGCCAAAATCAAGGTGAGGGTAGGACTGTGTTCCTTCCCAAAAGCTCTGGGTAAGAATCCACTTCCAAGTTCATTCAGGCTGCCCACTGAATTCAGTTCCTTGTGGTTGTAGGGCTGAGGTCCCCATTCCCTGCTGGCTGGCCCCCGGGGCTGGTCCATGCACCTAATATCCTTCTCATGGTTTCCACATGGGCTCTTTGGCAAGGGCAGCTCAAGCCCCCTCACACTTCAGCTCTTCCTGAACGCACCTTCCGCTGCATCTCTGACTCCAGCTGGAGAAATTTCTCTGCTTTTCAGGGGTCACGTGATTAGACTGCGCCCAACTGCATAATCTAGGCTACTCTCCATATTTTAAGCCCTATAACCTTAACAACACCTGCAAAGTCCCTTTTGCCAAGTAGCATAACCTACTTTACAGGTTCCAGGGATTAAGACGTGGATGCCTTTGTAGGGCCATTCTGCCTAACACAGACCCAAGACCCTTTCCTCCTAATTTCAAAAGTTCCTGACCTCTCTTCTTGATCACCTGACTCCACACATCAGAATGGGCCTCTCAGTCCGCATCCAACCCCTACGAGTCCCAGTTGTCCCAACTCCAAACCTTTGCCTGGAGCTGGCACACGCCCACCAGGTCCAGCCCGCTAAGCTGAGATCCGTACAGCGGTGTTCCTTTGTTTCCTCCACAAGGAAACAGTAGTCACAGGGAATTTCGATGGGTTTTAATGCAGCCAACACCAAGTGGGCTCCAATGACCCAAAGAAAACATTTATCGAGTGGCTGTGGAGCAAAAAAAAAAAAAAGTGCCTTTAACTTTTTTTCTGCCATCCTCATCTCCCTGCCAAATTTTCCCAGCCAAACTTTCCCAGCGGGGATGAGCTGGTTCCAGATGTAATCCTAGGACATAGCAGGGAGTCACCCCTGCGGGAAACTGATTCCTGGGGCCTCCGCTCAGTCCTGCTGAGTCGGACCCTCTGGGCATCTGGAATCTGGCTTTAAGGCATCCGCCCTTCCCTCAGGTGATTCTCAAGTGCCTGTGATAGGGGCGTCTCCTGCTTTAAGGCTAGAGGGTAATGGATGTGCGTAATGGTAATCATAATGGTAATGTGGGGGGGGGGGGTGTCAGGAGGTGCTCTCCTCTGGGCTCACAAGCTTCCACAGCGGCAGCCAAAGGGCAGGATTATGGTGAAAAGAAAGAGAGGCCAGTGCTACAAAGCAAGACAGATGGGGTACAGGGGAGCAGGGAGCTATGCTCAGGGCAAGAGGGAGGGGGAGAGGCCCTTCCGAGGGGCCTCACAGCAAGCAGAAAGGACACCCCCAGTGAGAGCTCTAGGGAAAGGGAGCACAGCATCATGCCGCAGCGCCCAGGTCCCTGGGCCAGCTGGACCCAGGGTTCACCAAGCTCACCAGTATCTGACCCTGAGAAATAGTGTGGGGATTGTTTCCTTATCTATCAAATGGGGATAATAATAGTCCTTTTTTTCTTAGAGCTCTTGGGTGGATTAAGGGAGTATTTTACATAAGGCTGTTTTAGTTTATAAGTGCTTATATTGTGGAGGCCGAGAAAAATTAAGGCCATCCCACCTCAGGTTTAGCATTAGCATAAGTACAGCCATCTTAGCTTGGGCAGCCATCAGTTCAGAATGCTTTTGGCTGCAAGTAAGAGAAACCGTATGTCAAGAAACACAGGGGCGCCTGGGTGGCTCAGTTAAGCGACTCTTGATTTCAGCTCAGGTCATGATCTTAGGGTTGTGAGATCGAGCCCTGTGTTGGGCTCTGTGCTGGGTGTGGAGCCTGCTTAAGATTCTCTCCCTCTCCCTCTGCTCCCCATCCCCCTTAAAACAAAGCAAAATAAACAAACAAACAAACAAAACAAACAAACAAAAAAAAGTTAGTTCTTACCTGCAATGATTCAGCAACAATATCAAGGCAGAGCATTTGCATGGCTCTCTGATCAGGGTTCCCAAACTCCAATGTGCACACAGGTCACCTGGAGATCCTACTAAAATGTGATTTTGACTCCGTAGATCTGAAGTGGAGTCTAAGAGTCAGCATTTGTAACCATCTGGCCCTCTGACCACACTTTGAATGATGAGACACTTTCTCTCATGGCTACAAAGTGGCTGCTCCAGCTCCAGCCATCACATTTGCAAGCAAGGGACAAAGGAGCATGACAAAGGACTATGCCAGCCATATCTGCTTCTTTTATCTAAGAAAAATGAAGTTTTCTCAAGAGCCACCAGCACAGACCTTCCCCTAGGTTTCACTGGTCTACAAAGGGCCTCGTAGCCCTTCATAGTTTCCTAGGAAGCCAGAAAAAAAATGAGAAACAGGATTGTGAGGATAGGCTTAAAGCTTAAGCCTTAAAACAATCATGATTCCCCCAGAGCTGGGCATGTTGCCATACAGTAGGAGATCCTGCTTATTTAACAAGCAAGGAAAGGCTGGCCATTGGGAAGCAAATAGCAACATTGTCACAGCAATCTGTCATGTAAACACTGCACTTCACACAAAGTGAACTCTCTGCCCATGGAGCAGTTTTCTCATCAGCATCTCCTGACTATGTGATGAGAGGACAAGGTGCAGCTTCCATGCCACGCTCCTGTCATCTGTAAGCCACACAACCCCACATGGAATGGGGCTGGCGGTGGCTCACCAGAGGCACAGGGTTCCTGTGTCAGACCAGAGCTGTTCTCCTGGGCTGTGCAGAGCATCCCGGTGGGGGGTGGAGGGGACCACCTCCTACAGCTTCCAGAAAGTGTTTACACTCCTCAATCCCTAGGCTTCCTGGGACTGAGCAGTGAGAGTTAAGTCCCAGGGAAAAAAGACCTGGCTGCCTCCCCTTCTGTGTTGCTCACAGCTTTGTTGGTCAATCTTGTCCTTGACCCCAGCCTAAGACTCCTAAAGGCAACACGGGGCCTCTCCTCGAGGCTGCTGCCTTCTTTTGAGCTGTACAGAGGAGACAGACATGCAGCAGATGTACTTTGTGTGTGAACGTAGCTGAGAAGAGAAAGCACCTTCTTGCGAGGGAAGTCTGAGTTGATTCTCCTTTTCAGGGTGAAAGGGAGGACAACTGGAGAACCTGGAAGCTCTGGGAACTGAGCTTCAACTCCCAGCTGCTTTTTTAGAAGATTCACAACTGTCCTATGGAAAACCATCTGACCGTCCAGGGGACGGTGGCCTGGTTGATTCTGACCTCCCTGCAGATTGTCATTTTTTTTTTTTTCTGATTCTTTTTTTTTTAAATTTTTTTTTTTTAATTTCTTTTCAGCGTAACAGAATTCATAGTTTTACACCACACCCAGTGCTCCATGCAATCAGATTGTCATTTTGATTTTGTTTTGAACTGATCTTCTGCCCCAAGCAATGTCATATCCTGGCTGTGATCACAAAGTCGATTTTACAGCGAGAGAGAAATGCAGAGGACCAGAAAGTGTTGGAGTCCTCTAACTGTGGAGGACTCTGTATTTAGGTCTGGTTAACGCAATAACCAGTGTCGGGGTTTTTGCAAATAAAGAAGACCCTTCACAATGCAGCCACAGAGCAAAGAGAAAACTCATCAAGATTTGGAGTCCCAAGTTCAAATCCAGGTTATTTTCCACTTGGCATTTCTGTGATGAAACTGAGCCAGTTCTGCCAATTTGGTCTATTTGGATATGGGTGATGAGAAGAAAAATGTGATCATAATAGTGAACACAAGAGAGTGTCTCATTGCTTTACGGGTATGAGCTCATTCTGCAGCAACTGTGAGGTCAGTGTATAACGTCATCGCCCTCGTTTTTTCAGATGGGAAAATGGGGGCTCAGAGAGATGGAGTAAGTTGCCCAAGATCACACAGCTGATGAGCAGCAGAGCTGAGATTCCAACCCAGGCACTTTGGCCCTTCAGCCCAGGCTTATTTCCATTCCACACCACCACACTTTGCAACCTTTAAAGTGCAAGGCCACATGGGGTATGATTTTGATGTTCCAGTATTATTATCCCCATCTTGCACAGAAAGGTCTTATCCAGGGGCCCCTGGGTGGCTCAGTCAGTTAAGCATCTGCCTTTAGCTCAGGTCATGATCTCAGGGTGCTGGGATGGAGCCCCACATCTTCAGGCCCCCTGCTCGGCGGGGAATCTGCTTCTCCCTCTTGCTCTACCCCAGCCCACCCTGCTCATGCTCTCTCTCTCTCTCTCTCAAATAAATAAAATATTTAAGAAAAACAAAAAAGCTCTTATGCAAAGATGCAGAGGTCACCCACCTGAGCCATCGGCTTCCAACCTCCCTCCCTTTCTGCATCCCAAGTCCCCACAAAGGCCCCTACGATGAGCCATCTGTCCCCAGTTCTCAGGGTCTTCCCTGGTGCTGAGCAGTCCCCACTAGCCAATGATCTTAACTCAAGGGCACAGGCATCCATTCATCCCCCTGGCAGGAAAATCACTTAAACATTTTGCTATTTTCATTTCTACCAAGCCGTAGGGGTGCTGCAAAGAACGATTTTTTTCCTCTTTTTTGTTTTTTGCACTTAATAATACATAATTACCTACCCTCAATCATCCTGTTGGAATGTGTGTTTTTCACTTCAACACTGAGGCTTTTTTAAAAATGGGGTGAGGGGGGCGCCTGGGTGGCTCATTGGGTTAAAGCCTCTGCTTTCGGCTCAGGTCATGATCCCAGGGTCCTGGGATGGAGCCCCACATCGGGCTCTCTGCTCCGCGGAGAGCCTGCTTCCTCCTCTCTCTCCCTGCCTGCCTCTCTGCCTACTTGTGGTCTCTGTCTGTCAAATAAATAAATAAAATCTTAAAAAAAAAAAAAGATTAAAAAAAAAAAACGGGGTGGGGAACGGGTGAGACATATCTTCAATGTCCAGAAAGAACCTTCCGTGGTCCCTGGAGGGGAGAGTGAGTAGAGATGGACGTCATGCTTGTGTTACTGATTGCTGTTCCTCCTGAAAGACTGTCATGAATAAAAAGTACGAGGCAGGGGTTGGGGTGGGGAGTAGGGAGCCTGGGCCGGGTGACTGCCTCCTCTCTGAAGCCACTGGCCTGAGAAGTAGCCTCGGGTACCTTCATTAATGCATCCCCGTGGGTTTGGGGCATTTGACGCCAAAACCCAACTGTTCCGGATGCTCTCCACCAACATATTTTTTGCTATTCAGGTCTTCGTTCTAAAAGGATGAAAGTGTACATAATCCACAGGATGAGGGGAAAAGCACACAAAACAAATATTCCCCAGTGGGCTTAGCAGGGCAGAGCGGATGGGCGCTGGCCTGTGGAGCTGAATCTCAATTGAAGCAGGTTGTTTTTTTGTTGGTTTTTTTTTTTTAATAAGGGCCCCAATGGGAGATTTATAAAAAAGGAGAGAAGCCTGCCTACACAATGTAGGTTATAAAATAACAAGATTAATGATACAGAAATCTGTGTAGGAACGCTATGAGAAGCAACATAATAATGGTGAGGACTGAGGGAGAAAATGTGCACCCCACACTTGGCCCACACCTGGCTGCGTGTTGACAGTTTCTGCTACTACTCTGCCCCCAGGCAGCTAATAGGGATGGTTATCGTGTTGCGGTGGAATCCAGTGATCATAGCCCTCCTGAACATTTATTGGAGGACAATGTAGTGCTGAGAGGCAGGTACTGTAGTTGTCTCCATTCGGCCAATGAGGAAACTGGGGTGCGGACAGGTGCATTACTTGCCCAGGTCACTGCCTGAAAATGGCAGGTTCTAACCCAAGGACATGGACTTCAGAGGCCACACGTTCTGTACTGATCAGAACAGCAGGACTTGGGTGCCTGGGGGACTCAGATGGTTAAGCACCTGCCTTCGGCTCAGGTCATGATTCCAGGGTCCTGGGATTGAGTCCCGCATCAGGCTCCCTGCTCCATTGCCTCTCTCTCTGTGTCCCTCATGAATAAATAAATAAAATCTTAAGAAAAAAAAAAGGGGGGGGGCGCCTGGGTGGCTCAGTTGGTTAAGCAACTGCCTTCGGCTCAGGTCATAGTCCCAGAGTCCTGGGATCGAGTCCCACATCGGGCTCCCAGCTCCATGGGGAGTCTGCTTCTCCCTCTGACCTCCCCTCTCATGCTCTCTCTCACTCTGTCTCTCTCTCTCTCTCCCAAAATAAATAAATAAAAATCTTTAAAAAAAAAAAAAAAAAAAAAGAACCAGCAGGACCTAATATGGAGCAGGAACAGACAGGCTGGAGTCAGACTGCCCTGGATACGCAGGCCAGATCGGCAGCTCTCAATCCTGCCATGGAATTACAGTATTTAAAACCCTGATAAAGGCTGGAGACAGTCTGTTTAAACTCCTGGATTTGAGTTTTCCTAGTACAGACCTCAGAGCATAAGGCAATCTCCTGCCTCAGCTCACACAGCTAGACCTTTGGTGTCCCACTTGGGATTGAATGGGTCCCCATCACCAACTCCAGCTCACCTGTTGGGGTCGGGGGTCTCCCGGGAGAGGGGGGATCCCTAGCTCCAATGCAACCTCCTTCTCAGTAGTTCTGCAGCCCGGCTGCCCCCGGACCTAGAATAGGTGCTGGAGTGCAGGAGGGTCAGCAGGACCCAGGACCTCCTGAGCATCCCAGCAACTGCTTAGGGCCCAAGGAATCTGCAGTCACCTGTTGTCCCCCTAGGAGCCCGGGGCTCCTCTCCAGATGATACTCCCTGCACGTGGGTGAAACCCAAAAGATTCCATTTCTGTTCTTGGTTTGAGCAAAACCTGTAGCCAAGGAGGAAATGTAAAACAAAGTTACTCACAGCTCAAAGAATTCGTTAAAAAGTTATCTTTTAATTTAAAAAAAAAAAAAACAACAACTTACTTTTTCCCTCCTCCTTGCCTCACTGGCCAAAGGGACATCAAAGTAATAAGCACCTCCCAGGGCCACTGGGAGCAAGAAATGAAGTAAAGATGTATTCTTCTAAGAGCCTAATAAATATATCTTCACCCTCACAACACACACACCAAGAGTGAAGCTTAACTCTTTCCCATCTCCCCGTTTTGCAGCTGTGGGAACTAAAGCACAGACAGGTTCAGTCATTGGCCTGAGGCCAAACAGCCAGCAGGCTGCAAGGTGACAACCCAGGCAGCCTGGCTGCAGAACCCAGGCTTGTAACCGGGGCACCCACCACCTCTGAGAGCCACAAACGAAGGGATGCTTTGGGAAACAGCTACCAGAGACGTCAGTCAGCAATGCCTGTGTCCCAGCCATCCCCACCACGCTCAAAGCCTCCTCCTGCCACCCTGCTCCTCTATTCCTCTTTGTTTTCATCATTTCATTTTTTTTCCCTTGTTTTTTGAAAGGAAAAAAAAAATCAATCCTGAATGAAACCAAGTTTAGTTGCAAATGAAACTGAATTGTCCACAACCAAAGCATATAATTAGAGAATGTTAATCTCCACCCCCCACCCCAGCCCCAAAATACACTAACATTTGCAAAAGAGAATTCGTCTTTACCTAAAACTATAATTAAGTGGCTGCTGACGGTTACCTTGGTGACATTTAAAAAAAAAAAAAAAGAAAGAAAGAAAGAAATCCTCCACTATAGCTCCCCATACTGGATAATGCAAACTAAGCAGCCAAATAAGTCAACAGGTTGTCCTAGAAACTGTTTCCTTGACAACCCAGAAGATGGAGGGGACCTCGGAGTTGGGGAAATGTCAGAGCAACAATGCTACATTAAATAGGAAAAGGCCCCTCTGGTGTGGCTGAGCAGATCCCCAACTTGTACTGAGCAAGCAGAGCACAGAACACAACTCTTCATTGCATGAAGAAAGCGACCAGGGGACTGTCAGAAACCATCTCCCTTTCATTGCTCACCCACTGAGTGAGTTTCCTTTTCAGGGCATGGAGTCTAATCGCAAAAACGCACCATTCGCTGTCTCACTCACCAAATGTTTGCTGAGCACCTACTATGCACCAGCATGGTCCCTATGTCCTGGCTCTGGTCTTGCCTGGATCTCCATGCTTTGCAACTTTGGCCAGGTGGACCAGAAATTCTGGACATGACCAATAGCATGTAGGACCATTTTCTGCGATTTTAATGCCTGGGTTTCTCCCCTATGTATTCACTTTCCTTTTCCCCATTCTAGTAAGATCAGTTCTGTGCTTGCTTGTCTGGACTGTGGGGAGAAAGAAAGAGGAAGAGTTTGCAGGAGGATAGAAGCTGGAATGATCTAGAAGACGATCTCACCACTAGATTTGTTTATAAAGGACAAATAATGCTTGGATGGGGTTTAGCCATGTGTCCTGGAAAACCAGGAGAGGACACGAGTGCCCCTAAGGAATGCAAAAGGGAAGAGGGAGGGAGGAGCCCAGGGCACAATGAGATTTCCTTGAGACTGTGGGCCTCTGAGTAGGGGTCCAGGACCTTGGTTGTGGGCCATACCACAGGTGCATGGGGCAGTGTCACGCCCTTGGAAAGGAATGGTCACCGGGTCTCAGTCTGACCAAAAGTAGCCAGAAAAGAAGCAACAGACATTGGAGGCTTTAGGTAAGTGTGTTTCTCCAAAATGACCTGCGTGGACAGATGACCACAGGGCCTAACCTGGGCTTTGAGGCTATGTCCTCCAAAGCCTTCTTTACCCTGGGGTGCCGGTGGTGCAGGGAGTCCCAAGAACAAGGAGGCAGCCCTAAGGTAGATTTAAGAAAAGAAAGAAATGTTCTGGTTTTTTGTCCTCCCAAGTGCCATACTCGCCAAGTATAATTTTCAGTGCTGCATTTTCCAAACTACTTGAGAAGTTCCCACGGCTGAATTTTGCAGGAAAGGGAAGGGAGGGAGGAAGGGCAATCCAGAGGCATGTACACCTGGAAATCCCAAATCTATTTGCCCTTCCACAAAACTCTTTCACCTCTGGCTGGCCAGTCAGTGTGTTGCCTTGCTCCTTATCCAAATGTGCTTTTAATCAGATTGTTTCCTGATCGTAAATGAGATGCCAGGAAACCCAGGAGTAGCCTCTTTGCTAGCCCACCGGACTCGGACAAAAATAATCCATCTGACTGCAGGTGTGCGTTGTTAACACACGGGCCGCAGTAAGAATTACGTGGATCGGGGCACTGGGGTGGCTCAGTCAGTGAAGCATCAGACTCTTGGTTTTGGCTCAGGTCATGGCTCAGGTCGTGAGATTGAGCCCTGGATCAGGCTTCTTGCTCAGCAGGGAGTCTGCATGAGATTTTCTCGCTCCTTCTCCCTCTCTCCCTCTCTCCCTATAAAACAAATAAATCATTTTTTTTAAAGGGTGGGGACATCACATGATGTGCAGTGCACTTTCCCGACAGAAAATTTACTTATGTGCTCTATACAACAAACCTTGTGTGCCAGCTGCCCATTTTACAGCTGAGAAAACCAAGGCACAAGGAAAGTGAAGACTTACCCAGGATGCCCACAGCTAATTCAGTCACGGGGTTGAGCCCCAAGGCCAGGTCTTTTGAGCCCCGCCCTGCCCTGACTGTTCTCCCTCTGTGCTCGCACGTCACCTTTCTTCTGTGCATTTCTCTCCTATTTTCCTGTTTCACCCTTCCCTACGGATTTTCCTCCCCTTCTCTTTTGCCTCCTCAAACGCCCCACTGGTTCTTACCTGTGGGTGACCCCCACCCCCAGGGCACATTTGGCGATGTCTGCAGACCATTATGGTTGTCATACTGGGGGGAGTGGGTGCAGGCGGGCCTGGGACACTGTCAGGATGAGGACAGCCCAGCGCAGCAAAGAGTTGTCCGCCCCAAATATCAACAGTGTCAAAACCAAGAAACCCCACTGTCCTAGGAAGATAAAAAGTTTGTTCATGTAAAAGTACTTGGGGACGCCTGGGTGGCTCAGTTGTTAAGTGGCTGCCTTTGGCTCAGGTCATGATCCCAGCTTCCTGGGATCGAGTCCCACATCGGGCTCCTTGCTCGGCGGGGAGCCTGCTTCTCTCTCTGCCTCTGACTGCCACTCTGTCTGCCTGTGCTCGCTCTAGCTCTCTCTCTCTCTGACAAATAAATAAAATCTTAAAAAAAAAAAAAGTACTTGGAATGGCGGTGCCTGCCATGTAGTGAGCTGTTACTATTTTGGTGAATGATGCTGTTCACACGCCATTGCAATTGGGGGGTGCGGGGTTATTCACAAGAAGAAAAAGCACTGTGAGCACCCTCGCACCTGGTCCTGAAGTGCATTCACTGACTTCCGTCCACGGGGGAAGGACCTGCAGTCCACAGAGAAAGAGAAACACAGTCCTGTTCTGAGGTCAAGGTCAAGCCCTGGTCTTTAAGCTGAAATGTACCACCCAGGAAATAATCCCCAAGGACACTAGGAATGAGGGTCCCTGAAGGTCTTTTATGGGTCTAGAGCTGGGCCTAGGAGGAGGGCTTTCTCTCACCGTGGGATCCACTGGAATGTTGCTGAAATTTTCTAAATGCCAACAAGATTCACAGAAAAAAAAAAAAGCATCCAGGAAACGCAAATATAGCCCCAAGGCACTGCTTACAAATCCAAAACTCTTGGGCTCAAACAGGACCAAAGATGAAGTATTTTGCTCAGCCGCCTTTTTCTTCCTTCACACCCACCGCCACCACCGAACAAAGTACGAAGGTGAGGAGATGAACGCGATTTGCATATTTAACAGCCCCAAGGAAGGTGAAGGCACAAACCGGGAGATGATCACGTGAGAAGCGTCCTGGGCGTGGGGGCGGGGGACTGCTCACCTTCTGCAGCCCAGGAGCTAAAAATACCCCTGCCACGAGTCATTTACAAATTCAGAGGGGTGTTTAGACAATACCGCGATCAGACAGCAATTGATACGTGCCCCCCCGCCCCCCGCCCCGTGATTAAACACAGCCTGATTTTTAAGTACCAAGCAGCAGCCTCCAGGTTGGTCTGGAAAAACCACTCGTGAATTTCTATATTTGATTGGCACGCCAGGGGGTCCCAATCACAGCTCCTTCCCTCCAGTGCCTGAAATCAGATGACATTTGATGGTGTGAAGGGGCAGCTGAAAGGGGTGGGGGGAATAGGAGAGCAAATACTTTGACAAGAGGGGCTTCTCATCAGACGCAAAGAGGGTACCAGTGCTCCCCACTTGCCTTCTTTTTCCTAAAACCAAGAAAGCTGTGTCGAAGGAGACCGGCAATACAATGCGAACAGCCCGTGGCCCTGGAAATAATTAAATTGTGGGGAGCAGAATAAATGGCTCACTATTTCAGGTGATGGTTTCTGGGCTTGGACACAGTGTTTAATGAATGTGGGCAGAACGCTCCTGCTTTTCAGTCCCCCGGCGTCCCCATGAGGCCATCTGGCTGAGCTGGGGCTGGTTCCTGTGAGGAAGCCGAGAGATATGTCCAGTGTCTCTGAGTTTCTTTGGGAAGAAGAGGGGGCATCTGGGCTTTCTTTTGAGGGTGATAGAAAAGTTCTAAAATTAGACAATGGTGATGTTTGACAGCTCTGCAAATATATTAAAATTCCAGGAGCACACTTTAAAAGGAATTTTGTGTATGTAAATTAAATTTTAATAAAGCTGCTATAAAAAAAGGAATAAAGAAACCAGGAAATTAAATAAATGTTTTTTTTTTTTCCTATAAAAAGGCAGTGGGGGAAGGTTTAGGTCCAAGGATTCAAATCCTGCCTCTCCTTGCAGCTGTGAGACTTAGTCAGTCTCCCTGGATCTCAGTTGCCCCATCTGTAAAATGGGAATATGAAACGTGGACTTGCTTCCCAGGGTCAGCGGGGGGACTCAGTGAGGTGCTGTTTGTGAGGAGCAGGACCCCAGGTGAGGGCTCTGCAGGACAAAGTATCAATGATGTGTAAGAGGTTGGGTGCTTGGGATGGGGCAGGGCAAGAAACAGGGTGAGCCAACAACTTTCAGATGAGAGGACTGGGGAACCCTGGGGTATGAAACCCTGTGTCTGCGCAGACCCTTGTACCGTCAGTTGAGCAAGCAATGTAGCGTGGATGACAACAGCTTGTGGCCTTTACTGACCACTTACTATGTGGGGAGCTTCTAGACATGATCTCTTTTAACTTTGTTTCAGGTACTGTTTTATTCCCATTTTACAGATGAGGAAACAGACCTCAGCCACTGGCGCAAAAGCACAGACGTAGTCAGAGGCAGAGCAGGTTCCGGTCCGGGCACCTGATACCAGAGCCGGGCCAGGCTGAGCTGGGGCTGTTCTCATCTGCTGGAGGAAGCCACCTGTTCCATACCCAGCAATGCTCTTATCACCTAGGCGAGAATTTTACAAGCAGGTTATGAAATCGTTGGCGGCAACCATGGTAGAAATCAGCCATGATGTGGGGACTGGCATCAGGGAAATCTGCAACTAGGGTTGCAGAAAGAACAGGGGTTCTTTCTCCCTTCCCCCAAACCTCATACAGCCCCGCCCAGAGCCATTTTATTT
>PISX010024590.1:8753-27642 GCA_004024625.1 Mellivora capensis | reverse complement strand
AACTCCTACTCACAATTCTTTTTTTTTTTTTAAAGATTTATTTATTTATTTATTTATTTATTTATTTTTTTAAAAAGATTTTATTTATTTATTTGTCAGAGAGAGAGAGAGAGCGCGAGAGAGCGAGCACAGGCAGACAGAGTGGCAGGCAGAGGCAGAGGGAGAAGCAGGCTCCCTGCCGAGCAAGGAGCACGATGTGGGACTCGATCCCAGGACGCTGGGATCATGACCTGAGCTGAAGGCAGTTGCTTAACCAACTGAGCCACCCAGCGTCCCAAGATTTATTTATTTTAGAGGCAAAGCAGGTGTGAAAGTGCCAGCTGGGGGGAAGGGCAGAGCAGGAGAATCCTGAAGCAGACTCTTGAGTACAGAGTGTAACACAGGACTTGATCCCAGGACCCTGAGATCATGACCTGAGCCCAAATCAAGAGTAGGCTGCTTAATCGACTGTCTATTTTAGTTTGACATTTTGGTTTTAGCCTTAAGAAATGCCATGCTTGGGACGCCTGGGTGGCTCAGTTGGTGGAGCGGCTGCCTTTGGCTCAGGTCATGATCCTGGTGTCCCGGGATCGAGTCCCACATTGGGCTCCATACTCAGCGGGGAGCCTGCTTCTCCCTCTGCCTCTGCCTGCCACTCTGTCTGCCTGTGCTCGCTCACTCTCTCTCTCTGACAATAAATAAATAAATAAATAAATAAAAATTAAAAAAAAAAAAAAGCCATGCGTATCATGTCCAAGGTCATTTTACTTAATAAAAATAGATAGCTGAAGGAGAGAAGGGGAGAGCAGGTAGAAAAATAGACTCCAATCATAGCTATTGGTTTTCTTATTTCTTCTGTGTTGTTACTTTGCTTTAACTGGTTTACAGTTTCTTTTTTTTTTTTTTAAGATTTTATTTATTTATTTATTTGATAGACAGAGATTACAAGTAGTCAGAGAGGCAGGCAGAGAGAGAGGAGGAAGTAGGCTCCCCGCTGAGCAGAGAGCCTGATGCGGGGCTTGATCCCAGAACCCTGAGACCATGACTTGAGCCAAATGCAAAGGCTTTAACCCACTGAGCCACCCAGGTGCCCCTGGCTTACAGTTTCAAGGAAAATTATTCTCATGGGATCTGATACTCTAGAAATAATTTATCAAGTAAGTTAAGGGGCACCACCCTGGCCTCCACTCTTTTGGGAGACTGGGACAACATGCCTCTATAAGAGCAAGAGAGGTAGGTGTCAGACTTAGGACCCCACACTCATAACCTGCTTCCCCACCCCCACAAGCCAATGTATACCATGAGGACAAAGAAAGTAGAAAGTACTTCCCCATTTCTAGATTTTTAAAAAAGATTTTATTTATTTATTTGACAAAGATCACAAGTAAGCAGAGAGGCAGACAGAGAGAGGGGGAAGCAGGCTCCCTGCTGAGCAGAGAGCCTGATGTGGGGCTGGATCCCAGAACCCTGGGATCATGACCTGAGCCGAAGGCAGAGGCTTTAACCCACTGAGCCACCCAGGTGCCCCTAGATTTTTTTTTTAATTTTTAAAAAAATTTTAAAAAAGATTTTATTTATTTATTTGACAGAGAGAGATCACAAGTAGGCAGGGAGGCAGGCAGAGAGAGTGAGAGGGAAGCAGGCTCCCTGCCGAGCAGAGAGCCCAATATGGGACTCGATCCCAGGACCCTGAGATCATGACCTGAGCCAAAGGCAGTGGCTTAAACCACTGAGCCACCCAGGTGCCCCCCTAGATTTTTTTTTTAAAGATTTTATTTATTTATTTGACAGAGAGAGATACAGAGAGAGAGGGAACACAAGCAGGGGGAATGGGACAGGAGAAGCAGGCCTAGTGCGATGTGAGGCTCAATCCCAGGACCCTGGGACCTGGAACCGGACCAGCCAAAGGCAGATACTTAATGACTGAGCCACCCTGGAGCGCACTCCCCGCCACAATTTTTAGCTTCTTGAGTACCAAGAAGTTCTTGAGGAAAAAGAATTTTACAAATGTGAATGTGGTTACTTTGTGTTGCCAGGGTTTCACCTGAAGTCCACACCCTAGGGGTGCCTGAGTGGCTCAGTTGGTTAAAGTGTCTATTTTGGGCTCCCTGTCATGATCCCAGGATCCTGGCATTGAGCCCTCCACTGGGCCCCCTGCTCAGTGGGGAGCTTGCTTCTCTCTCTTGCCCCCTCCTCTACTCAAGCTCTTTCTCTCTCTCAAATAAATAAACAAAATCTTAAAAAAAAAAAAAGATGAAGTCCACACCCTGATAATCCTTTCCCACTTGATCTAGCCAATTTATTTTTAATTTTTATTTGTTTTAAAGATTTTGTTTATTTATTTGACAGACAGAGATCACAAGCAGACAGAGGCAGGCAGAGAGAGAGTAGAAGGGAAGCAGGATCCCTGCTGAGGAGAGAGCCCGATGGGGCTTGATCCCAGGACCCTGGGATCATGACCTGAGCCGAAGGCAGAGGCTTTAACCCACTGAGCCACCCAGGCGCCCCTTATCCAGCCAGTTTAGAAAGTTAAACTCTCCTGTTCTGTCCCTTGGTTTACAAAGTCCTTGAATCATTCAACACACTCTACCTATATTATTTAATCCTCATAACTATGTCACAAGGTAGATATTTTATCTTATTTTTATAGCTGAGATAAACTTTTATTATATACACAGGAAAGGAATAACTTCAGAGTTTTAATAAATAGAGTGGCTCAGCTGGTTAAGTGTGCGCCTCCTGGCTGAGGTAGTGATCTTGGCCTCAGGCTGGCCCTGCTCAGTGGGGAGTCTGCACTCCCTTTAACCCCTCCCTCCGCTCCGACCTCTCTCCTTCACAAATAAATGAAATCTTAAAAAAAAAAAAAAAAGTTTGATTAGGGACGCCTGGGTGGCTCAGTCAGTTAAGCGGCTGCCTTCGGCTCCGGTCATGATCCCAGGGTCTTGGGATTAAGTCCTGCACTGGGGCTCCTTGCTCCTCAGCGAGCCTGCTTTCCCCTCTCTGCCTGTCTCTCTGCCTACTTGTGATCTCTGTCAAATAAATAAATAAAATCTTTTTTTTTTTTAATAAATAAAATCTTAAAAAAAAAGTTTGAATAATCATCTTCTAAACTGTTATCAATCTCTAGCATATATGGTAGTAACATTCATATAGCACCTTATAATTTACAAATGTTTTTCAGCTTTTTACTCTCATCCCTTAAAGGAGGTAAAACAACAACAAAAGGGCGCCTGGGTGGCTCAGTGGGTTAAAGCCTCTGCCTTCGGCTCAGGTCATGATCCCAGGGTTCTGGGATCGAGCCCCACATCGGGCTCTCTGCTCAGCGGGAAGCCTGCTTCCTGCTCTCTCTCTGCCTGCCTCTCTGCCTACTTGTGATCTCTGTCTGTCCAATAAATGGATAAAATCTTAAAAAAAAAAATTCTCCCATTTCGAAGAAACATTCCAAAAATTTAGCTGGTATATTCACGCTAGAGATTTAGCTACAAATGTGGAATATGATGAAGGAACAGAGACGGCAGATTCAGAGATTTTTTTCTTTTCTTTCAGATTAAATTTATAGTGAATGTAAACCTTGGGACTGGAGACTAATGGCATTTAAATTGTGAAAAAGGTGGTTTCCTTACTTCATTTTATAGTCTTGAATGACAATAGAAATAAGGACTGATTTTAATGGACTGATTTTAAAGGACTGATTTTTAATTTTAAAATGAAATTAAATTTCATTTTTTAAAAAGATCTTATTTATTTGAGAGAGAGAGCACAAGCAGTGGGAGAGGCAGAGGGAGAGGGAGAAGCGGGACTGCTCACTGAGCAGGGAGGCCGATGAGGGTGGGGCTTGATCCCAGGACTCCAGGATCAAGACCATGATAGATCATGACCTGAGCCCAAGGCAGACTGCTGACCAGACTGAGCCACTCAGGCGCCCCAAAACAAAACAAATAAACAAAGCCAAAAACCTCAAAGAGGGACCAGTAAAATCTGAGTAATACACTGACTACTCCAGGCCAGGAAGATCCTTTGAATTTGTATATCATAAAGTTAAAAAAAAATGGAAATGAATAAGACATTTAGAAATAGTTGTAATTTTATGTTTAAACATTTTTTTTTTTAAAGCAGCAGGCAGAGGGAGAAGCAGGCTCCCCACTAAGCAAGGAGCCAGACGCAGAACTGATCCCAGGACCGTGGGATCATGACCTGAGCTGAAGGCAGATGCTTAACCCACTGAGCCACCCAGGCACCCCAAAGATTTACTTTATTTATTTATTTATTTATTTATTTATTTAGAGAGAGCATGCAAGCGAGGGGAGAGGCAGAGGGAGAGAGAATCTAAAGCAGATTCCCCGCTGAGCGTGGAGTCAGACACAGGGGCTAGATCTCAGGACCCTGAAACCATGACCTGAGCCAAAATCAAGAGTTGATGCATGGGTGGCTCAGCATTGGGCTCCTTGCTCAGTGGGGAGCCTGTTTCTCCCTCTGCCTGCCACTTCCCCTGCTTGTGCTCTCTTTCTCTGTGACAAAATATTAAAAAAAAAAAAAGAAGAGTTGACACTTAACCAACTCAACCCCCCACGGGCCCCCCCAGAAGCATAATTTTTTTTGAAGTTTTAAATTTTAATTCCAGTATAGTTAACATACAGTGTTATATCATTTTCAGGTGTACAATACAGTGATTCAACAATTCTATCCATTACTCAGGGCTCCTCATAAGTGTGCTCTTTAATCCCCATCACCCATTTCACCCCCCCACCTCCCCCAACTCCCCTCTGGTAACCACCAGTTTGTTCACTGAAGTGTAATCTATATACCATAAAATTCACGTGTTTTAGGTGTACAATTAAATTGTTTTTAGAAAATTTGTACAGCGATACAACTACCACCACAATCCAGTTACAGAACATTTCTATCATTCAAATAAAATCTTACATGACAATACAACCAATCAATCCCCCTTTCTCACCCTCAGTTTCAGACAATCACCAATCTGCCTTTTGTCTCTACAGATCTGCCTTTTCTCTTTTTGATTATAGCCATTCTAGTGGGTGTGAAGTGGTATTTCACTACAGTTTAAATCTGCATTTCTCTAGTGGCTAATGACATTGAGAACTGTTTCATGTGCCTATTAGCCATTTGTACATATTTATTTATTTATAAAAAGATTTGATTTATTTATTTGTCAGAGAGAGAGAGCACAAGCAGGGAGAGCCGGCTGCAGGCAGAGCAGGCAGAAGGAGAAGCAGACTCTCCTACCGAACAAGGACTCAATCCCAGGACCCCGGGATCATGACCTGAGTGGAACGCAGACACTTGACTAAGCCACCCTGTACATCTTGTTTTAAAAATATTGATTGATTGATTGACTGATTTTAGAGCACAAGCACACTTAACATTCATCAGCAGCAGGGGTGGGGGGGTGAGGGTCAAAAGGTGAGGGAGGGAGAAAATCTTAAGCTGGCTCCATGGCAAGCACAAGCCTGACGTGGGGCCAGATCTCATGATCCTGAAATCACAACCTGAGCCAAAATCAAGAGTCAGAGGCTTAACCAACTGGGCCACCCATGTGCCCCTAGGCTGGTTATCTTTGCTTTAAACGTAATTATTTAAAAGTTCCTTTTTGGGAAGCCTGGGTGGCTCAGTTGGTTAAGCCTCTTCAAGCCAAAGGCCTTAACCGACTGAACTACCAGGTGCTCCTGCAGCAGTCTTTTCTTATTATCCCAGATTTTGTATAATGAAAATCTCTGTCACCAAATCAAGTATGGTATTTCATGACTATAAGGATGATAATCACTAGCAGAAGGATGGAGAGAAGAATTAAATGCCCTAATGGGATTCTTTTATCTTTGTAATATTTTCTTGCATGACATCAATAATTTTATCTGCTTGATTCTGAAAATGCTTAATTTCATCATTTCTAGGTGCAAATCTTGGTCCAGATGATCCCCTTAGAAAAAAGTCCTCTTCTTCATCTGAATCATCTTCCAAAAGATTTCTCTTTTCACTTTGCAGAGAACCAGTGACATCAACATCATTTAGGTGGTGCTTGAACTTGGGAGGCATACTTTTTACTCGACAAGTACTCTTCTGTTTCCTGGCAGAGTAAGTATTCACCATCTGGTCCTCTGGGGAGTTCTGGGCAGTTCTTCAGGGTGGACAGGGGAAGGATTGGGAAGGGCAGGAAGAAAGCAAGGAAGGGAGACAGTGGGAGCAGACCTGGTGCCCACTCCACAGCAGCTGTGCGCCTAATCATTACAGTTTAAAAGAAACGAGAGATCAAGGTTACTCAGAAGTAGCTATCTATAATTCTAATGAGACAGATTTTGGGGCAAGCACCTGTTGGATGGGTACCTGGTAGCTATTTTATAGGAAGACACTTACTTGCCAGACCACCCCAAATGCCTGATCTTGGTGGCACTGTAAGTGGTCATCATATGTGCACAGGGAGTTCCAAACCAAAGGTCTGCCTATAGCAGAGTGGCTATGGCACCGTTGGGGCTCAGGCCCCAACCAGGAAAAGCAGTTGTATTGCTGTTAAAGCCCTAGACTCAAAGTAGCAGCAGACAGAGACTTCCAGAGCTGGAAGAGTTCTTTAGATTTCTAAGGGCTGCTCCTCATTTTATGGGCAGAAAAACAAAAGGAAATTATTTTTGTCCATGTTAAAAGCAATCCACTTCACTCCTCCAGGTGACAGTCTCTAGCCTACATTCACTGAATACCTATTGTGTGCCAAACATTTGGGATACAGCAGTGAATAAAATGGACATGAAAGCTGCATGAAGTGTACAGTGTAATTATGCTAAGTGTACAACAAATGAATGGCAAGCACAGAATGCTACAGAAGCGTGTAATAAGGGACCTTGCCCGGGCTGGGAGATGATGTAAACTTACCTTTAAGCTCAGATGTGAAGGATGAACAGGAGTTAGCCAGGCGAAAGGGGTGGAGAAACTGAGATGGGAACTCTGGCAGAGAAAACAGTAGGTGCCAAGACTTGAGGCAGACTGGTGAGTGTGAGGAACTAAAGGTGCTCCATACTAATAAAGCACATAAAACAGGACGGGGAGAGGCACAAGAAGAAGCTACGGAGGTGTGAGCCACATTAAGGATTTTGATCTTTATTCTAAAGAAAGGAGTCTCAGGTGCCTGGCTGGCTCAGTCGGGAGAGCATGTGAATACTGATTTTGCGGTTTTGAGTTCAAGGCCCCCATTGGGCACAGAACTTACTTAAAAATAAATAAATAAAGGAAGCAGGTTTCAGGTTACATGTACAGATAAAGGCAGGGGTATACAACACAGAATCATCTCCTATGTCTCTAGCATATGCAGTATCTTGAGACTACGGACAATTTATATTCTGTAATCATACCACTGACTTAATAGTGAACTTAATCAAAGTTAAAAGGTAGCTTGGTGGAGCACTGGGCTGAAAGGGTTCCACCTTTCATTTTGCCACTACAAAGGGCACAATCCTTCTTCATGCCAGTCTCCTTGTTAGGAAACAAAGCACTGGACTTCATTGTTCCAAAGTTTTGTAGAGGTGTGTCAGGGAACTACACAAGCCTGAGTCAGAATAACCCCATGTTCTATATTTTATGTCTTAGGTTTCTACATAAGATTTCACTTAAAGCCAAAGTTTCACTGCCTCAAGAGAACGTTGAAGAACAACTGCAATTTTTAATCTTAGATAATATATTCACGAATTTTATTAACAAACGTGGAGATCGATCATTATTATCTACCCACTACAGAATTATTAGGATGACTAGAAATTACTCAAAGTACATTACACGGTCCTTGTCAGACATTATGCACTCATTAATTGACAACTATTGTTGTTAATATCATGGGCCAAGTACTGTGCTTGGTAAACAGGGACACAGTTGAAACAGATGTCGCCCTTAGGAGCTCACAATCTAGTAGGGAAGACTACATGTTAAAAAACATTTCCTAGTATAATGTGGTCTATGTAATAATGTAGGGAGCTGGTACAGCAGAGGATGCAATGAACTAAGACAACAGGAACATGATAAGGTTTCACAGAGATGGAGGAAGCTGGAGGTTGGCTCTGAAAAATGAGGAGAAACTCGCTAGGCAGGCAAAGTAGGAAAAAGATATTTTAATTGAAGGGCTAGTGCCAACAAACGCAAAGAGGTATGAAAAAAAATTCCAGGATGCAATGATAAAGGTTCAGGCTGGAGAGACAGCCAGAGATCTGATCCTGAAAGCCTTCTTTTTTTTTTTTTTTTTTTAAACTTTAATTAATTTATTTATTTGTCAGAGAGAGAGGGAGAGAGAGGGAGCGAGCACAGGCAGACAGAGTGGCAGGCAGAGGCAGGGGGAGAAGCAGGCTCTCTGCTGAGCAAGGAGCCCGATGTGGGACTCAATCCCAGGACGCTGGGATCATGACCTGAGCCGAAGGCAGCCGCCCAACCAACTGAGCCACCGAGGCGTTCCGTCCTGAAAGCCTTCTATGATGCTTTTGTGTCATATGAAAGCATGTGGATTGGGGCGCCTGGGTAGCTCAGTCAGTTAAGCGTCTGACTCTTGATTTCAGTTCAGGTCTTGACCTCAGAATCGTGAGTTCAAGCCCCGTGTTTAAAAAAGAAAAAGCATTTGGATTTTCTTTCTTTTGTTTTTTTAAAATTTTTATTTTATTTTTATTTTTTTTTTTTTGTTTTTTTTGTTTTTTTTAAAGATTTTATTTATTTACTTGACAGAGAGACAGAGAGAGAGCATGAGGGAGGAGAAGGTCAGAGGGAGAAGCAGACTCCTTGCTGAGCAGGGTGCCTGATGCGGGACTTGATCCCAGGACTCCGGGACCATGACCTGAGCCGAAGGCAGTTGCTTAACCAACTGAGCCACCCAGACGCCCTGGATTTTATTTCTTAGGTGATAGAAAACTACAGAAAGTTACGGTTTTATGGAAATACATACACACAGTATATTGGCTTTGTCTGTATTACATAAGCTGGGCTGGAATTAGATTATGCAAAATTCTCTTCTCTGAATGGTTCTCAGGTAGCGAATGCCACAGAGATATTTTATGTGACCTTTCAAAGGCAGAAGGAAAGCTACAGGCACATTTGTAATGTTCTAAAGGTCAATGGATGGTGCCACATACTGTGGCAACTTGTTCGTGACATCACTGATATGCTAGCACACCTAGTAAGCACAGAACAATATCCAGACTTATAGATCCTCCAGAACCTATCAGATATCTTCCTTTAGCTTCTCTTGAGTCCTGATCCAAGTACTGTGTAGTTGTGTAGTGAAGGAAGCCAGCTTTCCCCGCAGGTCACCCACAGCAATGAGGCTGAAGGTGGTGAGAGATAGATGTGGGTTCCAATTTTGTCCTTGCGGGTCCCTATTTGCTCTTGCTCTTGTCCACATCCAGCTCTCCTTTCTGACTGTGTCTGGCTGACTCACAGCAATCTCACTCTGGACACTAAACCCGAAGCAATAGCATGCATACACTGTTCTACCAGTTTCCACAATTAAATAATAAATCCTCGTTCTATATCTCTCATGGCAGTTCTGATTCTCTGATTGATATAAAAATTGCTACCAGAATTGGTCCTGGAGAGGGGCACCTGGCTGGCTCAGGTGGTAGAGCATGTGACTCTTGATCTCAGGGTCGTGAGTTTGAGCCCCACACTAGGCACGGACCCTAGTTAAAAAAATAAACATAAAAAAGAAGTGGTCCTAGAAGAACAGAACATTAAGGATGGGTTTGTGAATTGATTCTGTATTACCTACAATTAGTTCTCTAATTTGGTTAGGTTTATTTATTTAGTTAGTTACTTTTGAAAAAATATTTTATTTATCATTTGTGTATGTGAGAAAGAGAGGGAGAGAGAGCATGTGTGAACACAAGCAGGGGGGAGCAGCAGGCAGAAGGAGAAGCAGGCTCTCTGCTGAGCAAGGAGCCCCATGTAGGACTTGATCCTAGGACTATGGGGTCATGACTGAAGGAAGGTCATGAGCTGAAGGAAGACACTTAATCGACTGAGCCACCCAGGCATCTCATTTTAACTTTTTTATTTATTAAGTAATCTCAACCCCCAACATGGGGCTCAAACTCATGACTCTGAGATCAGGAGTCACATGCTCTACTGAATGACAAGCACACTGATTAGGGTTAAAGGTCTCTCAACTGATTGGATGACTCCTATCCAGATTAACCAGAATAGTCTCCCTCACTTAAAATCAAGAGATTTTAACTTATGACTTATAAAAATAACTATCACATAGACCAATGTCTAATGTTAACATAGGAGTCATCAAAGCCTTCCTAGACAGGATCACAAGGCCACCCACCCTCCCTGTCATCCCAGCCCAGAATGCTGGAACCTGGTGAGGTCTGGAGTGTGACCCTTCCCAAGATGTGCTCTAGACAGCAAACTGCACAGCCCCACTGACCAAGGGCTCCTACTTAAAGACAAGCCCGGGAAAGAGAGCTGTCTCTCCAGTTATTCTTCTAAGCTGCCTGATCCATTATGTCTGAAGAATTTAATAAACAAAGATTTAAACCCTCTATAGAAACTGGGTGAAAGCTGACATATTAATTTGCACTCCACTCAGTCCCCCCTGACCTGGCTAATACGACCTTTTGGCAGGTCTGCCTTGCAGTCCTCAGTTCTTCCAGGACACAAAGCGGTATTCCTACTGGCTTCAGATCCAGTTTCAAGCTGGTTATGTACATGGCCAGAGGCAAGAGACCAGTTAAGGATCGGCAGTTCATTTCTCAAAGCTTGGTTCCAGCTTTTACATGACTAGGGTTATAACAAATTCAAAAGTTATTACAAGCCAGCCTGCTCAGGCACTCCCCACCCTTTGAGGTTCAATAGTTGAGTATAATAAAATTTCTCCAGAGTGACAGATATGTGCTAGGCCCAGAACCGTATTAGTTCTACAATACTGAATGAAACATAGATCTCACCTAGTAATCAGGGGCCCCCGGGTGGTTTAGTCAGTTGGGCATCTACCTTTGGCTTGGGTCATGATCCCAGGGTCCTGGGATCGAGTCCCACATCGGGCTCCCTGCTTGGCGGGGAGTCTGCTTCTCTCTCAGCCTGCCACTACCCCTGCTTGTTTTTTTCTCTCTGTCAAGTAAGTAAGTAAAATCTTAAAAAAAAATTAATAATCTAGTAATCACTACTTTTTGTAAACTTTTAAAGACTTCCCTTTGCCTCTTTAAATGCTTTCACGTTATATTCTATGCTTCAGAGAAACTAAGTGACCTAGTTATTTTGCTTTCCTTTCTCTGCGTCTTTGCTCATGTAGTTCCTTCTGGAGTGACTGCCTCTACCTATGTACACCTACTACTCCTAAAATATATAAATCCTTAAAGCTCCAGCCTCAAATGTCATTTTCTTCTTAAAATTTTTCCTTATTCTACTAATCTAGTGAGTTTTTTTTTTTTCTAAATACAAAATTTCATCAGAAAAATCTCTGACAATACTAATGTTTCTATATGGTGTGTAACTATCACCTCTTTCAGGGAGGGGGATTTGAGACTAGATCATATAAGCATAATGTCCAGAACAGTGCCTTATAAGGCAGGCATGAAATAATACTTATTGAATGTCCTAAAAGAGTATACATTCTGATGAGTCTACAGACTCAAACAAATGTTGGGAGACTTCAGAAAAGTCCTGATGAGTTTGGGTGTATTTCAGAATATACCCAATAGGTCCAGGGAAGCTGGCAAGCTTAGGTGCACAACAGGGAATGGGAAGACAGGGGCAAAAATGGGATGGACTACTGAGTGAGACAGCTAGTCCCACTATAACAGTCAGGCCTCTGACAGACAGGGTAGCAGCTGAGGATCTCCTTCTCTCAACCTAGCTCTCACAGAGCAGCTACAGAGAGACAGACTGGATGGACCCTTAAAGGCTGCCTTACATGAAAAATTGCTTGTATAACTTTAAAGCATCTCAGTTTTTCCAAAATTAAAATATCCTTTTTCCTTCAGTCCCTTCATCCCCTTCTCCTCCCTTCAGTCCTTTCTCTCTCTTATTTTTCACAGCCAAATTTCTTTTTTTTTTTTAATTTATTTATTTGACAGACAGAGATCACAAGTAGTCAGACAGGCAGGCAGAGAGACAGAGGAGGAAGCAGGCTCCCCACTGAGCAGAGAGCCCGATGTGGGGATCGATCCCAGGACCCTGAGACCATGACCTGGGCCGAAGGCAGAGGCTTTAACCCACTGAGCCACGCAGGCACCCCATCACAGCCAAATTTCTCAAAAGCATTGTTCAATGTGCTATTACCATTTCATCATCTTCCACTCTACCTACTTCAATAAGGTCACTAATAGCTTCCATTTTAGTAAAACCCAGTGATCCTTCTTAAGTTATTACCTTTAAGTTATTATCTCACTCTGAACACTAGACATAGAAGCAATAGCATGCATTCACTGCTCTACCAGTTTCCACAATTAAATAACAAGTCCTTATTCTATATATCAATACTACTATTACTTTTTCCCTTTGGCTCCTGTAATGTTATATTCTCTTGGGTTTTCCTTTTCTTTTCCTCTCTCTGCTCTAAGTTTCCTTTGGAAGCTCATGATCTTCTCTCTAGCTGGCCTAAGCTTATTCCTAATTCTCTTTTCTCTTCCTAAGTGATTTCATCTTTGTCTCTGTCATCAGTCACCAATGACTAAACTTTTTATGTTAGGCGTAGTCCTATCCTCTGAATATATAAAACTTCTTACTGATACATTTCCTGAATATCTTAAAAGCACCTCAAATTCAGCATAACCCAAACTGAACTTTGGATCTCACCTCTACAAATCGAGTGCTCCCATCTCATTATCTATCCTGTGGCTCAAACCAGAAATGTGTCATTCCTGACACTTTTCTGCATCTTGGCCCCAAGGTTCAATCACGCACAAACACCAAGTCCTCAGTTTTTACCTGCGAAATCCTTCTCTAATTTATCCACTTTTCTCCATTTCCACCATCAATACCCTAGTTCAAACTACCATTATTTCTCACCTGGATTACTACAATACCCTCCCTTATCTGGTCTCTCTATATTCTCTTACCAAATGTCAATCCATTCTTCACACTACATCCAAAGTTATCTTTTCAAAAGGCAAATCTGATCATGTCATTCTCCTACTTGAAACCTTTTGGTAGTTAGGACTATAGTAGATCATTTTCAAAAACGGTCATAATTATTCCCTTCCCTATTCTTACATCCCTTTGTAAAGTGACTGCAGCAACTCCCATCAAGAGGGAGAGTTTATTTTCCCATCCCATGAATCCGGGCTGGACTTGTGACTGCTTTGGTCAAAACAATGTGTTAGGAATGATGCTGTTTCAGCCCTTTCTCCCATATACAAAATTAAAGGGTCTCACTCAATTCTGCCCATAAAAATTCCATGTCAAAACACCTTCAAACACAACTTGACACTCTGGATCTATTAATGTCCTCTTCCAACAAATTCATTGGTTCTTACTGTATGTTAGGCCATGTATTAGATACTAGGGTTACAAAGACAAAATACAATCATTGTCTTCATATAACTTATAGTCCAAAGTAATAAAGGGTTATAGACATTATCTAGAAATCTCTACAGTATATAGGAGACCACAAAGGAAAAACAGTCAGTTTGGCCTAGTGCAAAGAGGGTCAGGAGAAGCTTCATAGAGAAGTAATATAGAACTTAGTCTTGAAAGAGGGTTATTTCACCAGGTAGAGAAGGGTAACTGGCTGAAGGAATGCTAGGAATGATGAAAACAAAAGAACAGAGGCGTGAATAAGAATGTAGAAGTCATGGGGTGCCTGAGTGGCTCAGTGGGTTAAGCCTCTGCCTTCGGCTCAGGTCATGATCTCGGGGTCCTGGGATTGAGCCCCGAATCGGGCTCTCTGCTCAGCGGGGAGCCTGTTTCCCTCTCCCTCTCTCTGGCTGCTTGTGATCTCTATCAAGTAAATGAATGAAATCTTAAAAAAAAAAAAAAAAGAATGTAGAAGTCAGGGAACTACAAGCAACTCTCCATTTAGGGCAGAGTGTTGGGTAGGGGTTGAAATGGAGAATGGTGAGATATAAGGCTAAAAGGAGTATACATGGTTAGATGACAAAGGCCCTTTAGGAATTTGTGCCTTATTTTATAAGCTCTGTGTTTACAGGTGTAGAGGGAAAGTAGTAGTAGAAAGCAAAGTTGAAAATTTGGGAGAGTGCTAGAAAAACTCATAGAGCAAGGTTCCAAGGGAAACAGAGGAGAATGGGGTGAAAGGCATAAGTGACTGAACCAGGAAACTTCTTCCTCTCAGGTTGGAGAAAAGAAAGTGAACGTGGGTCTAAGTAAAGATAAAATTATGGGTTGGGGTAGGTAGTAGGCTGGGGAAATCAGTATCTGTTAGCCAGGATTTTCTCTCCTGGAGGAGGCAAGTAATTTTCTAAGACAGAAAGGTGGTGAGGGTTGAGAGTGCCTGCTAAGAGAAGTGGAAGGGTTGGTCCAGGAGAAGTGTAAGAATGCAGGGTGGTTTTTAAGGGTTCAGCTAAGATTGGAACCATGAATTTATAGTGGTGCCAATTTACAACATTGCATAGTATTTTTCCTGAAGACCTGAATGAAACAGATGTAGGAATAGACAAAATAGAGTAATCCAAAGTTGAGGGTTATGAGGGCAGATACAGCAAAAGGACAGTGAGTGAGCATATGGAGGGAAATGCCTGAAGTTGCACACCACAGGATCTAGACTAGATAAAGGAGGAAATGAGGGAGAGAAGGAGGAAAAAGAGAAAGAGGGAGGAAGGGAATAGAGGAACTGAAAGATATAGAGACTGAAATGAAGGAAACAGTTTTCAATGTAAAGATGGCAGAATAAACACAGGCATTAAGCCCTATTCCTTTTTTTTTTTTTTTTTTTAAGATTTTTAAAAATTTGTTTACTTGAGAGAGAGAGCATGAGTGGCAGGGAGGGGCAGAGGGAAAGGCAGAAGGAGACTCCCCACTGAGCAGGAAAACAGCCAATGTGGGATGTGGGATGTAGGGCGTGGGGCTTACTCCCAGGATCCCAGGATCCCAGAATCTCAAGATCTCAGGATCACGACCTGAGCCGAAGGCAGATGCTTCACCAACTGAACTACCCAGGGGCTCAAGCTTTACTCCTTTCGAAAGCTCATTAAAGTGACAGTAAAGGGTTTCTGTTGTTGTCCTCGTGGTTTTTTGAAAGGGTCTAAACTCCAAGGACAAAGATTAGGAAAAGTGAATACAGTGAAACAGTTTGGAAGCTGGAAAGCAGAAGGATGGTGGTGGCAGATTCAGCACATCTAAGGAAAGCTGAATCCCAAACCAGCTATAAGGAAAGCTGAGGAGCAAGCTGATTTGTACTGCAGAAGCCCTGAAATGGTCAGGAATTGACAGCACTACTTTTACCCACCGAGAAAGGAGTCTGGAATATTTTTCTCTGAAGCCTGTAGTCAGTCCAAAAGAAAAGGCTTAAGGTTACAGACATGAGGGTTCTTTTACAAATAACCTATCTATATCACTTTATAGAAGTGAAAGTTAAAAGTACAAAGGAGGGGGCGCCTGGGTGGCTCAGTGGGTTAAGCCCCTGCTTTCGGCTCAGGTCATGATCTCAGGGTCCTGGGATCGAGCCCCACGTCGGGCTCCCTGCTCAGCGGGAAGCCTGCTTCTCCCCCTCTCTCTGCCTGCCTCTCTGCCTACTTGTGATCTCTCTCTCTGCCAAATAAATAAATAAAATCTTAAAAAAAAAAACAAAAACAACAGTACAAAGGAGTAAGACAAAGAGTCTCAGTGCCTAGGCTGGTCAAGATACCTTGGGAAAGTTTCTTGATTCTGATGTCCACAAGTCCCTCTGCAACCCTCCCCACAAAAAGCTGCAAATTAGAGAAGTACTTTAGGAATTACGGCTGGTTAGTAGCATTGGGGATACCAATTTAGATACATAGTATTTCAAGACGTTCCATACCTTTGGGAAAATAATCAAGAGCATAAACCTATTTCTCATTATCTGGAGTCCCAGAAATACAGATCTGGCCATGCATGATCATTGAGGTTTTGACGTAAGTTCTTTTCTTCCCAGATATAAATGTCTAAACTTAAACAAGATGAATGTGTAAACATTTTATTCCATTTAAAAGATATCCTTTAGAAGCTTGCTTTAATATTATCATTACCCTTCCAGTAAAAAACCTTGACTAGTACTCAAAACAACATAACACTGGAGAAAAGCTACATGACTTTCTTATTAAATATTTGGCACAAACACCTTTTACTTATGAATTATTAAAAACACATGTCTTTCAGAAATAAAACGGGAATTTTAGAGCTGGGGGGGAACGTCTTTAAAGAAAAACTAAGCCAATTTCAGTTAGAGAAACTGAGGTTTAGAGAAGCAAAGTTACTTGCTCAATATTAAATAGCTGGTTTGTCTCAAAACTAAATTCCAAAACCTCTAGACTTTTAATTTCCAGTGCATGTTCTTTCTACCACCAACACTCTCTTCAACTGCTTGTAGTGCCCAAGTCACGAATGCATCAATATGACATGTAGGAAAGGTGTTGTGCTGTCTTCAAATCCACTGAGGTTGCAGAATCTGGGGCCACTGGAGTGAAGTTACCAGTACTGTCTGATGACTAAGCAGCTTGCTGGGAGACTGCCGTGTACCTGACTACAGGGATAGCAGGAGTCCTACTTCAGCATATGTCTTATAATATTTCCCTTTTCAGTACCAAATATGCCCGAGGTTCTCAAAACAGAACACTCTCTTTGCAATCAGGGAAACACTTCCTCCTCTTTCAGAAAGGGAGAAAACAAGAGATGTACATTCCATTATCATTGTTTCTTTCTCCCACAAGCAGTATGAAAAGTTAGAAAACTTTAAAATAAGAGGTTTCAGGCTTTCTTATATACACAAAGGTCTTTTCCAAGATAAGTTTGGTGTCTGCCCAGTAGGAACCACCCCTGCCTTTGGAAATTCAGTTTAAAAAAAAAAAAAAAAAGGAAGTATCATATTCTCATATTCAAAAGTGCTTGAAAATCTGAATTTAATTAGTTTTTACCCACCATCTCTGAGGCCAGGAAGAGCACAATACCCTAGAGGGTCATAGGAATGAGGGCAAGAACATTTTTACTGCTCATTTATCTAGCCAGCTGTCCTATTATAACTACAAACCAAAGATCCTGAATCACTGGAGTGTCGATTACAAGTTAGAAGTTAGAAGAATGGAGGGAAAAAATCTGCCAACGACCAAAAGAAAAAAAAAAACACCCCACCAAATCTGCCAACCCGCCCCCCGCAAAAAAACCAACCAAAAAGTGTTCTAGGAAACTAGTGTTAATGACCCCAGTGCTTACCCAAGGTCCCCAACTTAGCAGCTATGAGGGAAAAATAGATTGCCATCTGCTCTTCATTTTCACCTTACCTCTGGCTACTTCCTTCTTTGCTCCTATCATGCCCAAACCTTGCTCTCCGTTGGCCAAGACCACTAGGATGAGGCATTTACTAACAGTCCACCATATGGAGCCATCAGCTAGTTCCCAGGGAGGTGAAGAGAAAGCAGGGGACAATCTCCGCCTTCTAGTTGTAATTACAAAAACATATGACTAGCTTCTAAGAACTTAATGTCTTAGCCTGCCAACTCTAATATAGAGCAAAGCATAAACTTTAGTGCTTGATGGATGTGTAGATGAGTCAGGTCCCTTGTTGCACATCATAATAGATAATTGCAGTTCTTTCTGCATTCCAAAGGACACAATCCCTTGACTCTTTGGAGCCTTGTGAATTTAGCAATGCAACACTGTGATAACTTTTTAGGTCTTATACCTATAATCTACCCTGCATACTGCTGTCAGATTATCTTTCCAGAATCCTGAATTTGCATCATTTCCCTTCACAAAAGTCTTTAATAATTCCCCAGTGTTCAAGGCCCTCTGTTATCATACCAACGTAACTTCTCAGCCTTATCTCCTAGTATTCCCCAACCGGGGTCCTCAATTTGGGTCAGACTGTACTTAAAGAAATCCTGCATACCCTGTCTCTACACATTTGCTCATAGGATTCTCCTCACACAGGATCCAGCTTCCTATGTCCCTTTCCATACCTGATCTATATCCATCCTTCAGTCCAAATTATTCTCTTAGATTTTCCTGACCACCTTAGCCCCTAGGGACTGCTACCTCCTCTAAATTCTTAGAATCCTGCTGGTCATAACTGTTCAGTATCTGATCTAGTTTGTTATTGTTTGTTAACCTTTAAAAAAAATATTTTAGAGAAAGAGTGTGCATGCGCTCCTGAATTGGGGTGAGGGGCAGAGAGAGAATCCTACTGAGCGTGGAGCCCATTGACACAGAGCCTGATCTCACCACCCATGATCATGACCTGAGCTGAAACCAAGAACCTGATGCTCAACTGCGCCACCCAGACACCCCTGTTTATTAGCCCTTTATATGCATAATCTTATCTTCCACAGAGGTGAATAAATTCTTTGAGATTGTCCCCTGTATCAAGGATTCCCTTAAATACTAAAACAGTGATTTGACCAGAGGAGGAAACTCGATAAACATTCATAGTTGAAAAATGTGTTCCTGAAAAATAGAAAGGATGAGCTAATGGAAAAGGCCCAGCTCTGTCCCTAATTAGATAAAGGATATGAAATAAAGCCTTCTTCCTCTGGCTTTCAGCGCCGTTATCTGAAATATAGGTGATTGGACTAAATGACATTCTAGCTGTGGCAGTCTAGATGTGATCTTACAACTAAGATCATATTTTCAATGCATTAAGAGATATTATTTAATTGTATCTTATGGTGAGCTTTTCTAAAATACAAAGAACCCCCTCTGTTTCCTCAAAACTTGATTTTTTAAAAAAGATTTTATTTATTTATTTGACAGAGAGAAAGATCACAAGTAGGCAGAGAAGCAGGCGGGGGGGGGGGGG
>PISX010024589.1:0-27542 GCA_004024625.1 Mellivora capensis | reverse complement strand
GGTCACAGAAAGGTTGCCTGAGTGTGGCAGAGCTCCCAGGTATCAGAGCGGGAAAGCTGGTCTCAAAGAGGGAGCCAAGCAGTGGGCTCTCAGCTCAGGGTTGCCATAAACTGTGATCCACGGCACAGTCTGGCCATTGCTCTTTTTGCAGGGACCTCACAAGCAGAAGAACTGGGAGATTCCCATGGGAGGAGTGGAACAGAAGTGCATGGCAAGAATCTGCTGGGTTTGGAGACTCCCAATAGGGCTGTGCGCCAGAGATAGAAATGTTCGGTCACAGGCTGGGTGAGCACGGAGTGCAGCCAGAGACCAGGGAGATGGGAGGGAATGACTGCTTTTCTCTGAGGGCGCACTGAAGAACGGGGACCCTGAGTTCTCGGCTTCTCTGAGGCTGGAGATTGGGAGGCTGCCATCTTCATTCCCATCCTCCAAACCTGTACTGAAAGCATTCAGGGAACAAAAGCTTCTGAGAGCAAACCTGAGCAGATTACTTAGCCCCGCCCCTAGCAAGGGCGGTGCAATTCCGCCTCTGGCAAAGACATTTGAGAATCACTGCAACAGGCCCCTCCCCCAGAAGATCAGCAAGAACATCCAGCCAAGACCAAGCTCACTGATCAATGAGAACTGCAAAACTTCAGAGTTACAGGAATACAGCACATAGAATTCATGGCTTTTCCCCCAAGATTCTTTGGTCTTTCAAAGGTACTTTTAAATTTTTCTTTATTTTCTTTTTCTTTATTTTTTAAAAGATTTTATTTATTTATTTATTTATTTGTGAGAGAGAAAAAGAGAGAGCACAAGCAGGCAGAGGCAGAGAGAGAAGCAGGCTCACCACTGAGCAAGGAGCCCAATGTGGGACTTGATCCGAGGACCCTGGGATCATGACCTGAGCCGAAGGCAGCAGCTTAACTGACTGAGCCACCCAGGCATACCCCCCCTTTTTTTTTTAAATTTTTCCTCTTTCCTATTTTAAACATTTTATCAAAACCTTTTTTAAAAATCTTTTTTAATTTCCATTTTTATAGCCATGTTCTATCCCTTCATTGTATTTAACCTTATTTTGTGTGTGTGTGTGTGTGTGTGTGTGTGCATTTTTTCCTTGCTTCTTTAAAATTTTGGGATACAGTTTCTTCTAACGGACCAAAATATACCCTAATCTAGTATATGGCTTTGTTCTACTCTCCTGCCTGATCACATTCTCTCCCTTTTTTAAAATTTTTTTCTTTTTTCAAACAACTTCTTATCAATTCCTTTTTAAAAATCTTTTTTAATTTTCATCTTTATATTCATATTCCATCCCTTCATCATATTTATATATATATATATATGTATATATACATATATATATATATGTAAGTTTTTCCTTCTTTAAAATTTTGGGAGGCAGTTTCTTCTAACAGACCAATATACACCCAAAATCTACTGGGTGGCTCTGTTCTATTCACCATCCTGATCATATTCTTTTTTTTTTTTCTTTTTTTTCCTTTCTTCTCTCTCTGGTTGTGGGTCTCTTTTGATTCGTCTAATGTATATTTTTTCTGGAGTCGTTTTTACACTTTCAGAATTTTGTTCGCTCATTCGTCTATTCTTCTCTGGACAAAATGACAAAATGGAAAAACTCACCTCAAAAAAAAAAAAAAAAAAAGAACAAGAGGCAGTACCAACTGCCAGGGACCTAATCAATATGGACATCAGGAAGATGTAGGAACTAGAGTTCAGGATGACATTTATAAAGATACTAGATGGGCTTCAAAAAAGCATAGAGGATACTAGAGAATCCCTTTCTAGAGAAATAAATGAACTAAAATCTAACCAATTTGAAATAAAAAAGGCTATTAATGAGATGCAATTAAAAATGAGGGCTCTTACTGCTAGGATAAATGAGGCAGAAGAGAGAATTAGTGATATAGAAGACTAATGATGGAGAATAAAGAAGCTGAGAAAAAGAGAGGTAAACAACTCCTGGATAATGAGGGGAGAATTCAAGAGATAAGTGATACCATAAGATTAAACAATATTAGAATAAATGGGTTCCCAGAAGAAGAGGAAAAAAGAGAGAGGGGCAGAAAGTATATTGAAACAAATTACAGAGGAGAACTATCCTAATTTGGGGAAGGAAACAGGCATAAAAACCCAGGAGGCACAGAGAACCCCCCCTCAAAATCAGTAAAAATAAGTCAACACCTGATCATCTAATAGTAAAACTTACAAGTCTCAGTGACAAAAAGAAAATCCTGAAAACACCTTGGGACAAGAGGTCTGTAACCTACCATGGTAGAAATATTATATTGGCAGCAGACCTATCCACAGAGACCTACCAGGCCAGAAAGGACTGGCATGATATATTCAGAGCTCTAAACAAGGAAAATATGCAGGCAAGAATACCATTTCCAGCTAGGCTGTCATTGAAAATAGAAGGAGAGATAAAAAGCTTCCAGAGCAAACAAAAAATTAAAGAATTTGCAAACACCAAACCAGCCCTACAGGAAATATTGAAAGGGGTACTCTAAGCAAAGAGAGAGCCTAAAAGTAACATAGACCAGAAAGAAACAGAGACAATATACAATAATGGTCACCTTACAGGCAATACAATGGTACTAAATTCATATCTTTTAATAGTTACCCTGAATTTAAATGGGCTAAATGCCCAATCAAAAGACACAGGGTATCAGAATGGATTAAAAAAAAAAAAAAAAAGACCCATTGGTATACTGTCTGCAAGAAACTCATTTTAGACCCAAAGACACCTCCAGATTTAAAGTGAATGGGTGGAAAACCATTTACCATGCTAATGGATATCAAAAGAAAGCTGGGGTGGCAATCTCTATATCAGACCAATTAGATTTTAAACCAAAAATGATAATAATATCATACTTAAAGGGTCTTTCCAACAAGAAGATCTAACAATTTTAAATATCTATGCCCCTAACATGGGAGCAGCCAATTATATAAGCCAATTAATAACAAAATCAAAGAAACACTTCAATAATTATACAATAATAGCAGGGTATTTAAACACACCCCCCTCACTGAAATAGACAGAACATCTAAGCAAAAGATCAACAAGGAAATAAAGGCTTTAAATGACACACTGGACCAGATGGACATCACAGACATGTTCAGAACATTCCATCCCAAAGCAACAGAATACACATTCTTCTCTAGTGCACATGGAACATTCTCCAGAATAGATCACATCCTTGGTCACAAATCAGGTCTCAACTGGTACCCAAAGACTGAGATCATTCCCTGCATATTTTCAGACCATAGTGCTTTGAAACTTGAACTCAATCACAAGAGAAAAGTTTTAAAGAATTCAAATACATGGAGGCTAAAAAGCAGCCTACTAAAGAATGGATGTGTCAACCAGGAAATTAAAGAAGAATTTTAAAAATTCATGGAAACATATGAAAATGAAAACACAACAAAGTCTTTGGGATGCAGCAAAGATGGGCCTAAGAGGAAAGTATATAGCAATACAAGCCCTTCTCAAGAAACAAGAAAGTTCTCAAATACACAATCTAACCTTACACCTAAAGGAGCTGGAGAAAGAACAGCAAAGAAAGCCTAAGCAGGAGAAGAGAAATAATAAAGATCAGAGAAGAAATTAATGAAATAGAAACCAAAAGAATAGTAAAACAGATCAACGAAACTAGGAGCTGGTTCTTTGAAAGAATAAGATTGATAAACCCCTGGCCAGACTGATCCAGCAGGAGAAGAGAAATAATAAAGATCAGAGAAGAAATTAATGAAATAGAAACCAAAAGAATAGTAAAACAGATCAGTGAAACTAGGAGCTGGTTCTTTGAAAGAATAAGATTGATAAACCCCTGGCCAGACTGATCCAAAAGAAAAGAGGAAGGACCCAAATTAATAAAATCATGAATGAAAGAGGAGAGATGACAACCAACACCAAAGAAATATAAGAAACAACTATAAGAATGTATTATGAGCAACTATATGCTAGCAAATTAGACAATCTGGAAGAAGTGATACATTCCTAGAGAGTATAAACTACCAAAACTGAACCATGAAGAAATAGAAAACCTGAACAGACCCATAACACATAAGGAAATTGAAGCAGTCATCAAAAACTTCCCAAAAACCAAGAGCCCAGGGCCAGACGGCTTCCCAGGGGAATTCTACCAAACATTTAAAGAAGAGTTAATACCTATTCTCCTGAACCTGTTCCAAAAAACAGAAATGGAAGGAAAACTTCCAAACCCATTTTATGAGACCAGCATTACCTTGACCCAAAACCAGACAAAGACCCTATTAAAAAGGAGAATTACAGACCAATATCTCTGATGAACATGGATGCAAAGATTCTCACCAAAATACTAGCCAATAGGATCCAACAGTACACTAAAGGGATTATTCACCATGACTAAGGGGATTTATTCAACTTCAAGGTTGATTCAACATCCACAAATCAATCAATGTGATACAATACATTAATAAAAGAAAGAGCAAGAACCATATGAGCCTCTCAATAGATGCAGAAAAAGCATTTAACAAAGTAAAACATCCTTTCTTGATCAAAACTCTTCAGAGTGTAGGGATAGAGGGTACATACCTCAATATCATAAAAGGCATCTATGAAAAACCCTCAGTGAATATCATTCTCAATGGGGAAAAATTGAGAGCTTTTCCCCTAAGGTCAGGAACATGGCAGGGCTGCCGACTATCACCACTGCCTTTCAACATAGTACTAGAAGTCCTAGCCTCAGCAATCAGACAACAAAAAGAAATAAAAAGCATCAGAATTGGCAAAGAAGAAGTCAAACTCTCACTCTTTGCAGATGATATGATATCTTATGTGGAAAACAAAAAAACTCCACCCCAAATTGCTAGAACTCATAGAGGAGCTTAGTAAAGTGTCAGGATATAAAACCAATGCACAGAAATCAGTTGCATTTCTATACATCAAAAACAAGACAGAAGAAAAGAAATTAAGGATTGATCCCATTTACAATTACACCTCAAACCTTAAGATAGCTAGGAATAAATCTAACTAAAGAGACAAAGAATCTGTACTTGGAAAACTGTAGAATACTCGTGAAAAAAATTGAAGAAGACACATAGAAATGGAAAAAAGTTTCCATGCTCATGGATTGGAAGAACAAGTATTGTGAAAATGTCTATGCTACCTAGAGCAATCTACACATTTAATGCAATCTCTACCAAAATACCATCAACTTTTTTCAAAGAAATGGAACAAATAATCTTAAAATTTATATGGAACCAGAAAAGACCTGAATAGCCAGAGGAATGTTGAAAAGGAAAAGCAAAGCTGGTGGCATCACAATTCTGGATTTCAAGCTCTAATACAAAGCCATAATCAAGACAGTATGGTACTGGCACAAAAACAGACACATAGATCAATGGAACAGAATAGAGAGCCCAGAAATGGACCCTCAACTCTATGGTCTACTAATCTTTGACAAAGCAGGAAAAAATACCCAATGGAAAAAAGACAGTCTCTTCAACAAATGGTGTTGGGAAAATTGGACAACCACATACAGAAGAATGAAACTGCCCATTTCCTTACACCATGTACAAAAATATACTCAAAATGGATGAAAGACCTCAATGTGAGACAGGAATTCATCAAAGTCCTTGAGGAGAACACAGGCAGCAACCTCTTCAGCCTCAGCTGCAGCAACTTCTTCCTAGAAACATCACCAAAGGCAAGGGAAACAAGGGCAAAAATGAACCATTGGGACTTTATCAAGATAAAAAGCTTTTGCACAGCAAAGGAAACGGTCAACAAACCAAAAGGCAACCGACAGAATGGGAGAAGATATTTGTAAATGACATGTCAGATAAAGGGCTAGTATCCAATATATATAAGGAACTTATCAAAGAACAAATAATCCAATCAGGAAATGGGCAGAAGACATGAATAGACATTTCTGCAAAGAAGACATCCAAATGGTCAACAGACACATGGGAAAGTATTCAACATCACTGGGAATCAGGGAAATACAAATGAAAACAACAGTGAGATACCACCTCACACCAGACAGAATGGCTAAAATTAACAAGTCAGTAAATGACAGATGTTGGTGAGGATGCGCAGAAAGGGGAACCCTCCTACACGGTTGGTGGAAATGCAAGCTGGTGCAGCCACTCTGGAAAACAGTATGGAGGTTCCTCAAAAAGTTGAAAATAGAGCTACCCTACAACCCAGCAATTGCACAACTGGTTATTTACCCCAAAGGTACTGATGTAGTGATCCAAAAAGTCACATGCACCCAAATGTTTATAGCAGCAATGTCCACAATAGCCATACTATGGAAAAACCATAGATGTCCATCAATATATGAATGGATAAAGAAGATATGGTATATATATACCTTGGAATACTATGCAGCCATAAAAAAACAGGAAATTTTGCCATTTGCAATGACATGGATGGAACTAGAGCGTATTAGGCTAAGCGAAATAAGTTAATCAGAGAAAGACACTTACCATATGCTCTCTCTGATATGAGGAATTTGAGAGGCAGGGTGCGGTGTCATGAGAGGGAAGGGAGGGACAAATGAAACAAGATTGGACCAGGGAGGGAGACAAACCTTAAGAGATTCTTGGTCTCAGGAAAGAAACTGAAGGTTGCTGGGGTGGAGAGGGGTGGGAGGGATGGAGTGATTAGGTGATGGACATTGGGGTGGGTATGTGCTATGGTGAGTGCTATGAATTGCATGGGACTGATGACTCACGGACCTGTACTCCTGAAACAAATAATACATAGTATTAAAATAAATTTTAATAAACATTTTTAAAAATACAGGATGTCCAATTAAATTTGAATTTCAGATAAACTTTTTTGGTGTAATTATGTTCTGTACACTCTTTGGGGCATTCTTACACCAAAACAGAAATCATTATTTATATGATATTCACACTGGGTGTTCCCTAGCTTATTTGGTAAACCAAAACCTTCTATAAACCGAGGGTTAACATACAAACCAAATAACCCTGGCTTCCTTGACATTTCACATCTTTGCAGAAGACAATGTCAACCATTGGAATATTTTCTCTTGAAAAAAGACCCTCTTTATGTGTATTTACAGAGTGCTTTTGACAGGAAACTGTCATGCCAGATTCTTAGTAAATGAGCACCATCTTTAAAGGATAAATACTTAAAAAAAAAAAAAGACAAAATAGGAGTTTCTAAAAAAAAAAAGACAAAACAGGAGGGGACATGTGGAAAGATGGTTTGCTCTGTATTTCACTTATAACATGTGAAAAGGGATGGAGAGCCAAAAGTCTGGGTCATGAGGGAGGTTAGATTTAGGTTTTTACAATCATTCAAATGTTCAGGCAGTATTTCACACAATTCTGAGGCGAGGAAGATCCTAGCTGGGACTACAGCTAGGACTTTAATGTGCTCGAAATACAGGCTTTTTGTAGCCATTTCCCTAAATTGCATTTGACAGAGACAAAGGATTCCACTTATATTCCAATGAAAATTGCTTTACTATTAGACAGACCCTCTTAAGCGTGTGTCACTTCACAAGGGGAAGCTAAGGAGAGCACTTAGCATTCTTTTCATAGGTTTCCACATAGAAAAAGCCTCCTATTTTTTTCCTTCTGAATTCCTTTGGAAAGTTGCTGACCTTAATTTCCCCTTCTCTTTCAGGATGAGAAGATTAAGTATGAAACTCCACATGTGCATGAGGCTGCTTAAAGATCTAGGACAGTGCAATTAATAAAATATATTATATGGCATCCATATTAATCCAATCCTTAATTTGCTCCCAGCGTAGGAGGCCTTTCCAGTGGTGGTGAAGATCTCATGCAAGCCTTAGAGATGGAGGACAACCCTGTGCTTTCACAGTGGGGAAACAAATGCCCAAAGATGGACAGGTCATGCCCAAAGTTACACTAAGACCAGATACAGTTTTGTCTCACACTCATGTTTCCTGAGTCTCTTCACCCACAATTATTTCTATCTTATCCTTCACTCCAGCCTATTACCGTTTAAAAACCACAGCCAGGGGGCACCTGGGTGGCTCAGTGGGTTAAGCCTCTGCCTTCAGCTCAGGTCATGACCTCAGGGTCCTGGAATCGAGCCCCGCGTTGGGTTCTCTGCTCAGCGGGGAGCCTGCTTCCCCTTCTCTCTGCCTGCCTCTCTGCCTACTTGTGATCTCTCTCCCTCTGTCAAATAAGTAAATAAAAACAAAACAAACAAAAAAAAACAAACAAAAAAAACCACAGCCAGTCTACCTACCTTCATAGCAGCAAAGTTCGCCAGCTAAGTGAAACAGGTCAATCAGGAAAGGACAAATACTTTATGATTCCACTTCCATGAGGGACCTCCGGGAGTGAAATTCATAGAGACAGAAAGCAGAATGGTGGTCGCCAGGGGGCGGGGGAGGGCGAGTAGGAAGTTCTTGTTTAATGGAGACAGAGTTTAGTTTTCCCCGGGACAGGAAAGCCTTCTGGAGATTTGTCATCATCAATGTATGTGTACTTATACTACTGAACTGTGCACTTAAAATGGTTAGCATGGTAAAATCTATGTTAGGTTTTGTTGTGTTTTGTTTTTTTTTAACCACAAAAAACCAAAATACGCCTCACCAGAAAAAAAGAAATCTGATATTGTGAGATTCCACAATCCTCCCTTCAATGCTTTTCCCAGTAACAATTCAGTCTAAAACTGAAAACAGACCTCAAGCATCCAAATATGTTAAGGATGTAAAAGGGATTTTTTTAAAACCTGGGTCTAGAGCAGACTCGGGTGACCTTTGGAAGGGCAGATGCAATGCTTTTCGGGTAGCCTGAGTGGGGTAGGATAGAGACCTGTGGGCAAGGTACAGAGAGAAGGCTGTCCTGTCTTGGGGTACCTCCCAGCCTCTGCCTTTCCATTCAGGAGATTCACCTTAAAGATGCAAATATCTCGAGAAGAGTTATATTCCAAAACCCTTAATACAACACACTGGTCTTCTTTCCTGGACTTCCCAACTGGTGTTCACTCTCCAGTCCGTTCTCTGCACTGGACAACCCTGCTTTTGACTTCCATAGCAGCCCAAACTCTTCTTAGAAAGCACTTAACAAAGGGTGTGATTTCAATGCTCGGGTTATTTGCTTAATATCTGTCCACCCCCAGCTCCTTGAGGCAGGCAAGCTTCCTCCTCTGTTCTTCTTCTTATGTTCATCCAGCATAGTGTTTAGTACAGAGCAGGTTCACAATAAATAATTTTAATTGGCTGGTCAATCAACCAGCAGCTTAGAAGACCACGAGGTCTATGAGGTTCGCCCAGGCAGTGGCTACATGAGGCTTCGTAAGCAGTCCACGGATGCCCTCCCTCCCATGGGCTCAGCAGTTATTAATAGGATTGTTCTAGCCAGAGCCCCAGTGAAGTATGACGTGAGGGAAGCACTAAAGATGTAAAATCAACCTAATGGTGAAATTCCAACTTTTTAAGACGGAATAGGCAAAAAACAACAACAATCCTTCATTTAATCCTTCATTTTTCTATTTAACTTGATAACTGCAGGTAAAAACACGGTGAATGTTTTCCATCTGATGCTTAATGAGAACCGGCACTAACTACCCAAAACAGAAACCAGCACCCCCTTCTTCTAGTATTTTAGCAGAATAGAACCAGTGTGCTGACGAATATACATATTACAAAACACGTTTTGCCAATACCCTTAGTACTTAGCCTATTTAATATTCAGTTTGCATTTCTGAGAATTAAAATGTCAAATAAAAATCCTTTGTGAAATCTCTCTCGGTGACTACCAATGTCCCGTAGATCTTCCCTGCAGAAAAGAAACTGCCAGGAGAGATGATGGGGCTGTGCATGTTCTGGGGCTGAGTTTTGAGATTCTGCATCAACGTAGTGAGTGATGGTATTTTATAGATCTGGTGAGCCACTAAAAACTGAATGTAAGCCCACATTGCAACTAAAATTTTTCACTGATGTCTTCCTCCATCCAGAACCTAAGCAAGCTAATGGCTTATTTATTACAAGCCATTTTAACAGGAACATTTTCCATTTGGTCATTTTTCGCCTATGAAAAATTAATTCTAAAGGTCTTGGTCTAAGGTCGAATGGTTACAAAGCCATTTGAAAATTCATTCGTTTGTTTTTGAAGTTGGAAGTTGGGATTTTAAAAATATATGTTCACCAGAAACTGGGAAACGTTTCACCCTCTACCTTCTTCTTTTCCTCAGAATAAAATATCCGAGGAGTTAACAAAACTTGATGTAAACCTAAAATTCCCCTGTAGGTGTAGGAAACCACTAAGGAGGGTGAAACCCACCAGTCTTTCTTTGTAGGCAGTACTTCATTTCAATGGTATGATGAAATTTCAGATCAATTTCTGATGAGAGACACTAAAATGGTGGATTTTCGTTATCAATTGGCTTCATCCCTGATGGACATAGGGTGTTTTCCCCACGAACTCAAAAACACCTCCTCTCTATGGACTTTCTGTTTCTGTGCCTTCCCATTATCACATGCTTCTCATTAGGCCATGTGTCACCATGAGACCCCAGGTGGTAGAGTTTCCCCTTGGAATTAAGCTTGAGAACAAAGCTGGCAGTGCTGTGCCTGGATTATCACAATTTGATAGCATAATACAAAACTTTCCAGTCTGGTATTTAAGAAATGAAAGCTAACATCTGCTCTCCTTGGGGTCTAAGCTAATTACGCTTTACTCAGCAAAACTACCTTTTCATTCCTTCTCCCAGATAGCTAGTTTTTATAACTAACAAGGAATACTCATAGCAATATTTGTAAGGCAACAATTTCTTGATTGATGCTAATGATTTCCAGATGTCCTAGTGGCTCCTCTCTTCTTGATGCAGCATTTTAATATTTCCTTCAGCGTATTTAGGTTTTTACGACCAAAATTCTTCCATCATGAAATGATCACGAAAATTAAAATTAAAACTAAGGTGGAGCTCAAGTATCGGCATCTAAGCTGAAATCTGGATGGTAGGAATAAATTTGTAGTTCTACAACTCATATCAAAGCGAAACATGGAATAAAATAACTCAAAGATAACCTTTACAAAAAAAAAAAGTTCTCCCTCAAATACAGGATGGCAGTTTTTCAAAAAATTAAAAACAGAATCACTATGTGATTCAGCAAATCCACTTTTGGACATATACCCAAAAGAATTAAAAGCAGGGTCTTGAAGAAATATCTGTACACCCATGTTCGTAATAGCATTATTCACAATAATCAAGAGGTGAAAGCAACCACAGTGTCCATCAACAAATGAATGGGTAAAGAAAATATGGTATACGCATACATGGGATTGTACACATATACAATGGGATATTACTCAACCTTTAAAAAGGAGGGAAATCCTAACTTTCTACAACATGGATGAGCCTTGGAGACATGCTGAGTGAAATAGGCCAGTCACATAATGACAAATACTGTATGATTCCATGTATATGAGAGATCTAAGATAACCAAATTCAAAGACAGAAAGTAGAAGGGTGGTTACCAGAGGAGGGGGAAGGGGAGAAATGAGGAAGTTTCATGGGTATAAAGTTTCGGTTTTGCAAAATGAAGAGTCTGGAGTTGGGTGGTGGTGATGTTTGTACAACAACGTGAATGCACACAATCCCACTGAACTGTATCCTTAAAAATTGTTCAGGTGGCATATTGCCTTATTTTTTTGGCTGGAATCGTACTATTTCAAGGGAGCGTGCCTGCAGGGTGTGCTGGGATGGAAGAGGAAGGCTGGTAGAGGAAGATGCAAGGCTGGTTTAGCTGGGTCAGAAAGGATATATCTGTGTGTCCTTGGCCAGGGAGGTCTGCACCATCCAAACCACAAAGTTCAAACATAGGTATAGCAAACTTAACATTGATACAAACAAGCATCAACATACAAGGGGATGGGGAAGAGAGAGTGGGACACAGTAGCAGAATCTTGAGATATAGACAGCCCCAATGTTTGGCAGGGGGCAGTAAGTACTATGGCTCTAGGGTCTCCAGGTACTGTCTGGGGCAGGGTTGAGCCTCTAGGAAGGGATAAGGAAGAGGGAGTATGATTATCAGAGCCCACTCCCAGCTTGCTGGGATTGGTAGAGAGCTATAGTCCCCCAACAGGAGCTACATGGACATCAGTATCCAAAATAGAAGCTCAAGCAATTAACATTTCGAACGTTCACGGTCTGCTTTATATTCCTTATTTTACTTAATCCCTCACACCATTAACAATAGCTATCACTTATGTTGTATTTAACGTACACCATGCATATTTAATGGTTAGGCTCATTTAATACTCACATGACCTGAGACATAAGTCCTATTAACATCATTTTACAAAGAAGGAAACTGAAGCATAGGACGACCATAATCTGGTAGGTCAGGAAAAGGAACTACACTTATCTGCACCAGATAGAGAAATTGAGTGCTGAAGAAGTGGAGTAAATTGCCCAGGTCACCCAGTAACAAGAAGAGTTGAGCTTTAGAGCTGGGATTCTGATTCCAGAGGCTGGATTGTAATCACTGGTCTATCCTGACTCATGGGCAAAGGGCAAGGAGGCTCAGAAAATGACCACAGCTCAGTGCACACAGAGTCACCCCAGGGATGCTCCAGCACTGGGCTGATGGCTCCAGAACAGACTCGCCATTGCCATCCTCCACTCCTCACCCATCCAGTCCTCCTCATTGCTTAGAGAGTCTGGCTGATTCGGCCAGGATTGACTCAGCATCTGGGTAAGCTGAGCACACCAAGTGGAGCTGGAGGGATGGAAACTCACCAAAACTCACCATCACTGCTACCACACACAGAAAGAAATGCTGTGTACGTGTTCCGGGTAGATAATAGCATTAACTAGCTATAACAACAACATAAACTATGGATTTTACTTTGTTTCATTCCCTCTGGTCCAGGAATGGTTTTCATTCCAGGAAGAGGATGCCTTGAAGCTGAAGCAGGCGGTGTTATGCATAAACTGTCCAACTGTAAGCACATATTCATCCAGTTAACTTCAGAGCATGAATCAGATGATAGAATATGCTAAATCTTGCTATGAAATCATTCTTGACACTATGTCGCGTCCTTCTGAGCCTAATGAAAAAAGTCTCTGGACCTGGATTTTTGGCAAATCCCATACAATGAGGCCTCACTCAGATCATTGCCATAGAATATAAGTCAAGAGAGAGCGTTAATGATAAGCAGATAATTCCCGGTCAATGTAAAAATGACAAGGTGTTCCTCATTTCCCTTATTTATCATTTTAAGGGTTATGGGTTCAAATTTCTGAGAACGTGTGACCTAACCCTTCTAAGATCATGACTGAAATTCAGTTTAAACAGAATGAGTTCAATATAGAGAATGTTAGTTAGCCATGTTTAACATCTGGGGGGAATATCCACTTTTAGTGGACAGCCTATAGCAGTTTAAAGTATTTTGTTTTATTTCCCTAGGTATCATGAGTACTGATTTAATATTAGAAATGCCTCACAAATATCATAATAACATCGTTAATGTCATTTTGGTTATGAAAGATAATAATATCTTTTGTCTTTTCATAGATGTTGTCTACAGAGGACTATTAACCATTGCACAATTAGAATCAAACTCATGGCCTGAAAGACATTAATTCAGCTTCACGAAGTTGTATGGAGATTTTGGTGGAAGTTTATGTAATATCTTTCAATATCAATTCAGTACTCAACATCACCTGATAACAAATTTACCAGATACTCTTAACACTGAAATAATGTAAGTTTACTAGGGAAAAGTTGCAGGCTGAGGAAAAACTATAAGGTAAGATTTTTCACACTGTAAAATATTTGAAAGCTATATTATTCTACACTTGTGAAGTTTCTGGGAATTACCTGTGTTTCTAATTTTTCCAGTAATCTTAGCTTTAGAATATTTTTTAAATTCATTACATTGAAAAGCTCATTCATCTCAAGCACTGAATGAATATAAAAGATATTAGTCTTTGATGTCATTGGGAAAGCAGCTTTGTCAGGCACAATCATTTGCACTGATGACTTTGTTAGGACGCTATAATGAGAGCAACAGATAAGAAAAGCTTGGAACATGAGCGCATCATTATTGCCCCTAAGAACATCACCCTTTGTCTCCGTTCCTTGGTGTCCATTTGACTATCTACAAATGGGCCAGTAACAAAAGCGCCAACTCATGTAGCTGGTTCTTATACTTGAAAAACTTAGAGCTCTATTCTACAAATGTTTAAACTAAAAATGAGATGCAGACTCCAGAAGAAGGAGGTATATGGGAAATGGGTCAAGGGTTGGTGTTCGTCTTCATTTTTCACAAGGGCTTTTTCTACCTCTACGACTTTTGTCTGACTGTGATTCAGTTCTTAAGGACCCTATTTTAGAATCTACCATCATGGCAAGAGCTCTTTCAATAAGCAGAACAGGAACAGCTACAATGGGGACATGATTTCAACCAGAAACTAGATTTGCCTCCAGGGAGTGAAGGCAGCTCTGTGCATATTAAATTCTGTATGTGGTTGAAATCTGCTTCCCATTTACTGGGTCTGAAAGGGAATAAAATGCATGTTTGGATTTTTAAGGCCTTTATCTGTCATCAGAAGAATATTTTAATGCACCTTATGTAATTCTTTAAAGATGACACCAAGAATAACCCATAAAACTTATGCTCTTAGATTTGCTCAATTTCATTAAATCTAGCATATAGCATCACTGTATATATTTATGCCCTGAAATATTCCAAATTTGACTTCAGTGAGACAGTGAACGTTCCTCTTTTCTATGATTGTCTTACTTGTGACCTTTCGCTAGGTCCTTATTGGTGAGAATTTTCTTTGCAGTTCCTGAAGGGTGCTCACAGAATCCCCAAAGGGCCCTTTTCAAAACACAGGTGCTGCTCACGTATAGATAGTCAACTGATCTTTGACAAAGGAGCAAAGGCAAAACAATGGAGCAAAGACAGTCTTTTCAATAAATGATGCTCAAGCAATTGGAGCAATTTGAAAAAAGAAAGAAAGAAAGAAAGAAAGAAAGAAAGAAAGAAAGAAAGAAAGAAAGAAAGAGAGAGAGAAAAGCAGTCTGGACACAGACCATCCAGCTGTCACAAAAATTAGCTCAAAATGGATCTAAATGTAAAATGCAAAACTTTAAAACTCTTACAGGACAACATAGGAGAGTGCCTAGATGACTTTTGCTGTGGCAATGACCTTTGGCAGGCAATATTAATTGTACCATGGTCCATGAAAGAAATAATCAATAAGCTGGTCTTCATGGAAATTAAAAACAGATCCCACAAAGACAGTGTTAAGAGAATAAGAAAACAAGTCACCTGGTAGGAAATATTTGTAAAAGACACATCTGATGAGGAATTGTTCCCTAAAATATACATCAAACTTTTAAATCTCAACATTAAGACAAAAAAATCAGTTTAAAAATAACGGACCAAAAACCTTAATAGACACCTCACCAAAGAATATATACAGAAGGCAAACAAGCATATGAAAAATGTGCCACATCATACGTCCTCGGGGAATTGCAAATTAAGACAACAATGAGACACTATTACACAACTATTAGAATGGCCAAAATCCAGACCACCGACACCATCAAATGCTGGCAAAGCTGTGGAACAACAGAAACTCTCATCAGTCGCTGGTTGGAATGTAAAATGGTACAAGCCACTTCGGGTGACAGTTTGGCAGCTTCTTACAAAACCAAACAAACTCTCAGTATATGATCCAGCAATGTCCCTCCATGGGGTTTATCCAAAAGAGTTGAAAACCATGTCCACACAAAAGCCTACACATGGATGGTTATAGCAGTTTTATTCATAATTGCCAAAACTTGGAATCAACCAAGATGTGCTTTGGAAGGTGAGCGGATAAATAGACTCTGCTACATCCAGACAACGGAATACTATTCAGTGCTAAAAAGAAATGAGCTATTCGGCCATGAAGAAGACATAGAAGAACCTTAAATGCATATTATTAAGTGAAAGAAGCCAATCTAAAAAGGCTACATAATGTGCGATTCCAATTATAGACATTCTGGAACAGGCAAAACTATGGAGACAGTCAAAAAATCAGTGGCTGCCAGATGGAGGGTGGGGGAGCTGATGATAAGAATGAATAGATGGAACACAGAGGATTTTTAGGGCAGTGAAAATACTCTGTATGACACCAAAATGATGGCTACATGCCAATATACACTTGTTCATACCCATAGAATGTACCACACCAACTCAAATGTAACCTATAGACTTTGAGTAATTATGATGTGTCAGTGTTAAGTTCATCAGTTGTTAACAAACGTACCATTCTGGTGGGGGATGTTGACAGTGGAAGAGGCTGTGCCTGTGGGGGCAGGGAGTAAATGGGAAATCTCTGCACCATCTCCTCAATTTTCTTGTGAACCTAAAGCTACTCTAAAGAAGCAAGATCTTAATTTAAAAAAAAAAATAAAAATGCATTAGAACACAACAGATGCCCAAATCCCTACTTGAGTTCTACTGACTCCATAACCCAGGAGGTGAAGTTCAGGCCTTTATATTTGAAAAAGGACCCAAAATAATTTTGATGAACATCCTGGTAGAAATCACTGGCATTTATAAACACCTTTTAATCAGAGTGAATTTAATAATAAGACATTTTTTTAAAAACCTTCACCATGTCACATGATCTGATGAGCACTGAGTATTACACACAACTAATGAATCATTGAACACTACATCAAAAACTAATGATGTAGTATATGTTGACTAATTGAACTTAATTAAAAAAATTAAAAATTAAAAAATTTTAGAAAAGAAATGTTGGCGGATGATGGAAAAATGGTAAGATTTTATTTCACCTCTTTCACATAAACCGTGCCTCTTCTGTTGGCATGTGAAAATAAGCAACAATGTGGGAATTCTATTGCAATCATGTATCTGCTTCCTTAGTGTTCTAGTTCGAGGTGTGATGCCATTTTTAAAAGCCCAGTACTGCTTTTCAGTCTGACTAAATGAACTCTTTTCACTTGTATCCTCAATGTCTCTTTTCCCATTTCTGATTCTGTTTGAGTTTAGACATATAATATATTCTTAAAATCTCCTTAAAAACTGTTTTGAGACTCTCTGAGCAGGACCCTAGAGAAATGTTACAAAATGTGCATCACAAGTTCTATACGGTATAGATTTTCTTTTTAATTCCATATTACATCATTGGCTTTTGAAGCAGCTCTCTTAAAAGAAATTATTTTTTTTCCTTTTCCCATTTCAAAAAAGTAATGCTTGCAAACTGTCAAAGATGCTCAGAGATCTGAGGAAATAGGAATCGTACGAGCCTTTGGCCTCCCAACAGTGTAGACTTTCTCAAAAGTAGGATAGATAATTCAGTTTTTAGAGAGGTTTAGGTGTTGCAGACCACCCCAGTCACTCATGCCCCCCACCACACACACATAAAATAGAATATTTAGCTTTGAGTATCACAATGAGGATAAAAAGCATAAAGTAAGCTTAATACATGAGCATAATAATTGAAAATTCTAAAGTATTTATTGTCTACCTATACCATACTAGAGGATTAGTAAGCTGAGAAAATATTTGCCAGAATTCTCAGTCCTTACAGCACTAAGATGAATTGAAATGCACAATCCATACATAAGCTAAGGAAATTCTTTATTAAATCCAGTATTATATGGACTCTGGGTTCCAGCTTCTGTTAATGGCGAAGTAACTTGATCAGACTTACCCTCCTTGAGATAACAACTACAAATCTGGACAAGTAGAAAGGAAAACAACTCTCTGAACTATTTGAAATGACCAAAAGCAGGCAGAAACCAGAAGGGAATCTACTCCTGAAAGAGTAACTATAGCAGCGGTATCTACAAGTTTGTGATTTTTTTTTGCTTGAGTATACTTCTCAATCTCTATGTACTTGGCAGCAGAAATCTGCAACCTTACGGACTTAAGGTGACAGAGGACAGACTGAGAGCTCACAGAGAAGCCAGCAAGTTTCCAGTTCCTGGAAGAAAGGGAATCTGAGAAGGTGAACACAAAAACTTATTGTTCAAAAATCTGATTAAATTCTTGGCAGAATTCTAAATGAAACATGTATGGAGGAGATCACAGGAAGGCCAACCAAAAAGAGGTAGAAATTGAAAGGACTGAACAGAAGTTTCATCTACTGCCTACCATATGAGATTCAGTTGGGAATTCAAATCCAGCCAAGTCAACTGTCAACTAGAACAAAATCTACTCTTCAGAAGAATGCCACAGAATCCAGAGTCTCTACAATGTCATTCATAATGTCCATTATCTAATAAAAACTCATCAGACCTTGATAAACAGGAAAATGTGACACACATTTTTTTAAAATAATCAATAGAAACAGACACTGAGGTGACCCAGATATTTCAGTTAACAGATAAGGACTTTAGAGTGGCAAATATAAATCTGTTCAGTCTTTTTTTTTAAGATTTTATTCATTTATTTGACAGACAGAGGTCACAAGAAGGCAGAGAGGCAGGCACAGAGGGGGGTGGGAAGCAGGCTCCCCATTGAGCAGAGAGCCCAATGTGGGCCTTGATTCCAGGACCCTGGGATCATGACCTGAGCTGAAGGCAGAGGCTTAACCCACTAAGCCACCCAGGCACCCCACGTTTAGAGTCTTAAAGGAGGATATATGAGGGGCGCCTGGGTGGCTCAGTTGGTTAAACGTCTGACTCTTGATTTCAACTCAGATCATGACCTCAGGGTTATGAGAGTGAGTCCCCTATTGGGCTCCACACAGTGAGTGGAGCCTGCTTAAGATTCTCTCTCTCCTTTTCCCTCTGCCCCTCCCCATTGCTTACATGCATTCTCTCTCTTTAAAAAAAATAAAGATATATTAATAATGAATAAACAGATGTGGAATCTTAGCAAAGAAATAGAAAGAATAAAAAAGAATAAAATGGAAATTCTAGAAGTGAAATTAATAATGACGATACAAAAATTCACTGGATGGACATAATGGCAATACAAGAGCTAATGAATTGAAGAAAATATTCATTGTAAGCAACAGAGAGAAAAAGATTGAAGAAAAATGAACAAAATTGCAGAGACCAATGAGATCATCAAACATTAAAGTAGGAAAAGACAGAGACGATGAGAGTGAAAAAAAATTTGAGAATATAATGGCTAAAAATGTTCTAAATTTTATAACTGTATCAAATGACAGGTCTAAGAATCTCCAGAAACTCCAAATAGAGTAAGTACAAAGAAAACTCTATTCAGCACATGATCAAACTGCTAACATCCACACATGAGGAGAAAATCTTGATAGTAGCCAAAGAAAAATGATAATGAGGGAACAATGATAAGAATCATAGTGATTTATTATCAGCAACAATGGAGGTCAGAAATGATGGAAGGATATCTTTGAAGTATTGGAGGCAAAAAAAGTCAACCCATAATTCTATATACAGCAAAACTGTCTATCAAAAGTGACTACAAAGTACATATTTTTATATAAAAACTGAGATTTCATTACCAGCAGACACCATTATAAAACATACTGAAGAAATTTTTTCGGGCTACAGAAAAATGATACCAGATGGTGATGGAGATTTAAGGAAGGATCATTGTAAATTATCAATATGTGGGTAATAAGAAAATACATTTCTCTATATATCTGTAGCTATACACACATATATACATTCTTATTTCTTCTTTCTTTAAAATACATATAAATATGCTCAGCAAGACTTGTGACATGATTTGTTATTCTCTCAGTGGGCTAGATCCAAAGGGTCTTTCCATAAAGTTTTATAGCACATTAAATGGATGCCATGAAGTTTCTACCTCTAGGTGAATATTTTGTACTTTGCAATTTGCCATTCACTTGATGTCCATATATATAGTAGGGTCTCTGAGAACTAATTCAATTTTTTGGCATAAAGAAATGATAGTAAATATTGTAGTCTTGGTTCTACTGGGGAATTAGTAAAATAGAGAAATTCCTTATATTTCTGGTCTTACTATAGAAGTAGATGTCCCACATATCTAAGTTTTCAGTAACTGAAACTTTACTTATAAAACAGCAATGTTTCTAAAATATTTTTCTTACCATCCAGATAAGAATATGATGACTTATGTTCATCTTTAAGGACATCATGCCCTGAAGGTGCTCAGGTGTGGTTTTTGACCCTTTCAAGTAATGCCATCAGGCTGCTGTGCTTTTTCAGTTCATAGATTTCATTCACTTATTCATCCCTCTATCTATTAATTCATTCACTGAACAAAAATCATTCACTCTGCCAGATGTTAAAGATACAATAATGAATAAGACTTCCCTTGCCTTCGAACGAAAAGCTCACAGTGGAATGAGGAAGATGAACAAGTGAAAAGAGAGTTTAGAGAGTTTTGCTATACTTTGCATGATCTTTGCAATCAAAGAGCTGTGCTATTTTTTAAATATGGTTTTGTCCCTTCTTAGCTGTGTGGTCTTGCATAAGTTACTTACCCTTTCTGAATCTAAGTTTCTTCCTCTCTGGGAATGGAAACTGGTAGCTCCTTGTAGAATCCTTAGGAGGCAAAGGTTAGATCCTGTAACATTCTAGATGTTTAAAAATGTAGATATTGTTATCAAGTGTGATAATAACACAGAATACTATAAAAGTACTCAAAAGAAACAGAAAAGTTCTTAGAGATTGCAAAATCGTGTGTTTCTTTGTAACTTGTCTATCCTTCTCTTGGTCAATGGGCAATTCTTGTTGTTGTCAACACATCCACCTCTAAAATTTCATTTTTGACCTATCCTTAGGCTCCAGTGGGATGAGGTACATGAGGCTATCAGTATTGACACAGGAGAGAGCAAGTTAAAATCTATTCTTTGCACTAACACAGGACATCTGGTAGTGGAATATTTTCTTGGCCTGCTATAGTTCCAAGAGGCAGAGGAAGCAGAGATACTAAGAGGTCACATTGATGTGTCATGTTTGCAAATATCATTCTCTTGATAAGACTGGAGGAGAAACTATTTTCTGCATTGTCTTTGAGGGGAAGAAATACAGTCTGAACATACCTCATACAAACAGACACACAGCCATGGCCTGGATTCTTCCCCTACATGAACCCAGGGCATATATACACATGGATGAGGATACTAAGACTCAAGTGAGAATCATGTCCATGCTTAGGTGGAAAAATTGGATTTCATGTTCCAGGCAAGTTTGTGAAACAGAGGGATCATATGATCAGATGATGTTTGAGAAATATTCCTCCCATGGTGGATGATGGAGCAATTTATGAAACTGTAAATTGTTGCTATAATCTTTTAAAAAGGAGTAGTAAAATGCTCCAGGAAGCAATCTGGTTTCACCACATTTCAAGTCAGCTCAGGTGTCAATAAGAGATTTCAAGCTTTGAATGATAATACTGGTGTTAACATTAGTTGAAAGTTATTGAGCACTAAATATATCTTCACCTGTATTGTCAAATGAATTTCAACGAGGATGTCAAGACCATTCAAAAGGAAAAGGAGAGTTTTTTCAACAAATGGTCTTGAGAAAACTAGATATCCACATGCAAAAGGCTGAAGTTAAACCTTTATCTTAAACCATATACACTAATTAAAATGGATCAAAGACCTAAATGTAAGAGCTACATCTATAAAGCTACTAAAAGAAAACACAGGGAGAAAGTTTTATGATGTAGGATTTGGTCATGATTTCTTGGATATGATACCAAAAGTGCAGGCACCAAAAGGAAAAATAGATAAATGGGCGACATAAAATTTAAAACTTCTGTGCATCAAAGGTTACAATTAATAGACTGTAAAGTCAAGCCTTTACATTCTGGAAATGGGAGAAATTATTTGCAAACCGTATATCTGATAAGGTGTTAATATCCAGAATATATAAAGAACTCTTATAATTCAACCACAAAAACTCCAAATCATGCTATTTTTAAAATGGGCAAAAGACTTGAACAGACAGTTCTCCAAATAAATATACAAATGGCCAAGAAACATGTGAAAAGATGCTCAACATCACTATCATCAGGGAAATGTCAATCAAAATCATAAGATACCCCCTCACAGCCATTAAGATGGCTACTATGAGAACAAAATGAAACAGAAAAGGAAGTGTTGGTAAGAATGTGGAGAGATTGGAATCTTTGCGCGATATTGGTACAAATATAAAGGCTCAGCTGCTAAAGAAAACAGTCTGGCATCACCCCCAAAATTTAAAAGTAGAATTATCATATAATTCAGCAATTCTGTTTCTGGGTATATACCCAAAAGAACTGAAAGCAGAGTCTCAAAGAGATATGTATACACCCATGGTGGAAGCAAACCGAATGTTCACTGACAGATGAAGGAATAAAAGAAATGTGGTTTATACAAATAGTGGAAAATTATTCAGCCTTATATAGGAAGGGCATTCTAATAATACATGCCACATGACCCTTGGAGACATTATGCTATGTGAAACAAGCCTGTCATACACGCACATACATACACAAGTACTGTAAGATTCCACTTATAGGAGATATTTGAAATAGCCAAACTCCTAGAAACAGAAAATAAATCGTAGTTGCCAGGGACTGAGGAAGGAAGGAATAAGGAATTATAGTTTAATGGGTATAGAGTTATAGTTGGGGAAAATGCAAAAGCTCTGGAGATTGGTTGCACAAGATGAATATATTTAACATCACTGTGCTGTACCCTTAAGTATAGTGAAGATGGTAAATTTCATATTCTGTGCATTATACCACAATTTTAAAAAATTAAATCTTGAAAGATTGCATATTCTAGCATAAGTTTAGACTTATAAATGAAATCTCCGTATGGGAACACATTTTTTGTTTGACCCAAGGGTCTGAGTTAGAGCCAATGCCAAGGGAACCACTGTCATTAAATCTCATTACAGAAACACCCAATCACCCACACTAAAGGATTTAGAAAGAGAGGGGCTGGGGACATTTTGACTTTTCTTCCCACATGGCCCAGAGAAAAACTCTAAGATGACTTTCTAATGGAAGAACAAAGCTTTGTTGTATCTCTTGGGAGATGCAAAGTCTATATGCATTTCTGTCTTTTTTTTTCTTCTCACATGTAAGAAACAGCAGCTAAGCTAAGACCAAGGAAATAAAAAACAATACAGCAAATTTCCATCCCTATGCCACCACACCACCACCACCAACTTGTCTCCAGCTGATAGAATGAGAGTTACTGCAGGGCCAAAGATCCAACCTTGGGGTAGACCTGGGAAGTAAACCTTGGGACTATGTTTTCTTTAAAAAGCTGTGGTTCTCAAAGAAGTGATCTAGACCAGCAACATGCATCACATGGGATCAGATCAGAATCCTGAGTGGAACTCAGCAATCTATGTTTTAAGAAGCTCTACTAAAGTTTGAGATCATGGTAAGTATGAATGCCATCACCACTCATGGAATATGATTTTATGAAGGAAGGGGGAGGGGTGGAATTTTCAAACAAGAAAGAATGACTGAAAATTAAATGCTTACTTTTAGAGGCATGAAATGCTAAGTACAAATATACCCAGGAAACAAATAGTTGTATCAATAGAAATTGTTATCTATATATTTTTCTTCAAAGTTCATTTTCAAAGAGCATCTAATCCCATTAATATTTATATTTTGTTGCTGTTTCAATTAAATTGAATTTTTATTAATTTTTTAAAATCTTCCTGAATTTTAACTATCTTTAGTCCTTTGCAAAGACACTAAGTGCATTATCCTATTCGGTTCTCACAATAACCCCACATTACAGGGATTATAAAACCCCATTTTACAGATGAGAAAACATTAAAAAAATTGAAGTATCTTTCTTTTGGTCACACAACTGGAGTAAGTAGCAAAGCTTTAATTTTAAATTTAGTCTCTCTAATTCAGAGTCTGGACTTACTTAGCATTTACTCTTCTCTGTTGGGTAGACCTTCCTGGACAAGGAATTTGTGGACAATTTTAGTCCCTCATCTAGAAACATGTGTGACTCACCTTGTCCCTTTACCATTTAAATACAATCTGTTTTCACTTTCTGTCCATTATTTCTACTGAAAATCCCTACCTCATGCTTCCCTCTGTTCAACCCAGGTCTCATTCTGCTGGCAAGTAAGCTTTCTTTAAACATGACTCTCAGAGTTTCCTTAAACATGACCTGTCAGAGCTCATGTCAAAAAGTCCTAAACATCAAATCTCTTTTCTTTACGTCCTCTGCCCCTCATGTCCCACCCTGCAATGATGGATTTGGATGCCCACCCATGCTTATTCTGGCAACAAACCTTGGTCTGTTATTCACTCTATTGTTAAATACATTCCTTTCCCCCTAGACTGTCAGCGTCCCCCCAGCCTCAGGAATAGTCTGTGGTCACCCCAACTGCTTTCTTCAACTCCAGTTGTCTTCTGGACTAGAATATTCTCTCTTATGTCCTTTCAAATTCCACCCCTCCTCACCTCTTGGCTTGAGCCTCCAGTGACCCCCTCCACCCTTTCCCATCCTCCTTCAGCTCTCACTGCCTGCTTGAGTGGTCTCACAACCTTAGGGAACAAGGTCCCTCTGAGTGAAACATTTGTGCATGTAGATTTATACACTACATAAATGTACTACTTTATGGATATTGTAAATGTGCATTTTAAAGCTTCACAAAAATAGAAATGAAAACATTCTGATATTTCCTCCCCTCTCCTCAAAAGATCATCGTGAGGGGTATAAGGCACAAACCCGCCTCCACTGTGAAGTCTCTAGGCCCTCCCTTCTGTGGCCATTTCATTTAATGCTGCCAGCTTTCCATGTCAGTTTGTCGTGTGCCTCTAATTTGTCTTCTTAAAAAATATATTGTATGTTCTTTAAGGGGAACAAACTCTGCTTTCACTAACTAAAATGGAATACCACGTAGTGGGTGACCAATTCATTATTGATACAAGTTCATCAATGTTCACTGCACTCAGCTGACATGCTAAACTCTCAAGGCTGCTGGTAATTGTTAGATCATAGCTCCTGGTCATTGTGTAAAACAAGATGGTAGTGGCTTAGGTTTCTCTAACATCAAAGGAAAGTCAGGCAGCTAATGGGTCTGGTGTCACTGGGCCAGTTCCTGTGAAACTGGAGATTTCCAAAAGAATAGTCGATTTGCAGCCCAAGAGAGAATAAAATACTTCACCAAGTCTTGGCAAGTACAGAATGGTGTGAATTTTTGGTTCCTTCCCATCTTCCTTGCTTCTCTTCTTTTAAAAATTTTTTTCTCCCTGCTTTATTGAGATATAATTGACATGGAACATTGTGTAAGTTTAAGATATATAAGTATATGATACAATTTTATAAGCTGTAATCACCATGCTGTACCTTAGATCCCCAGATCTCATTAATCTTAAAACTGAAAAGTTTGTGCCTTTTGACCAATAGCTCTTCATTTCCTTCATCTGGTAACCACCATTCTACTCTCTATTTCTCTGAGCTCAGCTTTTTTAGATGCCGTATATATATGTAATATCATAGAGTATTTGTCTTTTTCTGTCTGACTTAATTCACTTAGCATAATGCCCTCAAGTTCCATCCAAGTTGTTGCAAAGGGCAGGATATTTCCCTCTCTCGTGACCAAATAACACTCCATTATGTATGTATCACATCTTTATCCATTCATCCATCCATGGACACTTAATGTCATTTCCATGTATTGACTATTGTGAATAATGCTGCAGTGAACATAGGAATGCAGCCATCTCTAGAAGACTCTGATTTCAATTCCTTTGAATACATACTCAGGAGTAAGATACAACTCCATATGAATTGGATGATCGTATGGTAGTTCTATTTTTAGGTTTTTGAGGAAACTCCATGCTGTTTTCCTTGGTGGCCCCACTAACTTACATTCCTACTAGCAGTGCTTAAGTTCCTTTTTCTCCACATCCTCATCAACACTGTTATCTCTTCCCTGCCTCTTTTTGAATCCTGTGCAGATGCCCCTGGGTTACCCAGAGGGCAGGCAGCATTGCCTGACGCACCTAGCAAAATGAAAGGTGACACCGTGCACCACGATCAACATTTAGTGAACAATACAATGTTTTAAAATCATTCTTTCTCTCTATTAAAGTTTCAGTCTATCACTGCTCAGAATAATCACCTTGGTTGGAAGGGTAGAGAATCCTATTACTAAGGTGTTTTTTTTCTTCTTAAATGTCAATTTCACAACTTTAAATGTAGTCTTATGTTATTAAAAACTTCTGAAACATGTCTCTTTCTTTTCTGTTCTCCCCTTATCTTTTACACCTTTGTTAATTATCTGAGAGATGGAGAAAGTAGCACATAAGTGAAATTTGCCAATGCTGACAAATTAGATTGTTGCAAAGGGTTCAAAGAGAGGGAGGGAAGTTGGGTAGGACATAAAAAGTCACACCATTCTTAATACATAATGAGAAAATGTCTAGCCATTGCCATGAGTGATTCATCTGAAGCATTAACACTCTTACACATGCAATAATACTGGCAGGGAAGACAAAACTCATCAGTAAGACCTATTTACCATATTCCTTAGTATAATATGCCAGCATGACCACCATGTTTCACTTTCAGTGGACAGCAATGGATGCTTTCATTGACCTTTGATGAAAGAAATTTACCAAACAATACTGTGATCTTGCATATGATTTTGGAAAGCACAGTCTGGCCAGGAAAGAACCACTCTCCTGGCCCCTGCGGAGCTGGTCTTGGAGTGATTCCACAGTGTAAGCCTTCCCTGATAATCCTCTAGTCCGGTGTCCTGCTAAGCACAGAACTCAGCTGCACCTGCAGGACAATGTGAGGATCTCAGGTGGCCAAGGCCAAATTGGAGACTTAGGTGGCCGCAAAGTTGTTGGTGCTCCCCTTTCCCTCAGACATTGGGGGAGGGGCGGGGGATCCGTGGGGGCATAGAGTGTGCAATCATCCTCATTGTAGTTATCATGATGTGACTTTTTGTTTCCTAACAATCTTCTGTGCTATCACTTACTAATCAATTACATGTGCAGAAACTAATATCTCACCTCCTCATGATCATCTGGCAAAGCAGGTATTAAGTATGCCCCAGAGGAGAAAATACATTCAGAGAGATGAAGTCATTCTCCCAGATTCGCACAGTTAGTAGTAAGTAGATGTCAAGACAGTCTGACTTCTAAACCCAGACTTTCCCACTTCACTGGGCTATTTCTTGCCTGCCTTGCGGGGTGACTACTAATTATTATATGCTCACTGTATATCAATATAGGTCTATGCACACATCTCCCAAATGCTAGCCTCACCCCTCTCATTCTTAAGTCATGACCTTTCCTTTTTGTTTTGTTTTTGTTGCTGTGACAGTTCAGTCTCCTCTGGTTCCCTGTGGCTTCCCCTTAAATCTCCAGCAGCAAGTAGATTTGTTAACATTTTCCCAAAATGCCATCAATGTCCTCCCACCCCCACACTCAAAATCCATTTCTTGCAGAATGAGCATCCAAGGGAAACATTTTTTTGTCCTTATTTTAACTGCATTTCAAACACAGGGCTCAAAGAGCCACAAAGTCCGTTAACTGAACTTCAACACAGTGGTTGGAAGAAGCTTAGTTTTATGAACATTCTTATCTATTTCTATACT
>PISX010024588.1:0-27666 GCA_004024625.1 Mellivora capensis | reverse complement strand
CTGGGATCATGACCTGAGCCGAAGGCAGCCGCTTAACCGACTGAGCCACCCAGGCGTCCCATCGATCCATTTTTAAATGCTACTTTTGTCAGTTCTCTAAAAGAAGCCATTCGTGTTTACGTCCCGTTCCAACCACTGCGGCGTTAGGAAATGAAAACCAAAAAATGTAAAAAACAAAACAAAACCAGATAAATGTGGGCTCTTCACATCAATTTGCTCCCCCTGTTCTAACTTTTCTTAGATTTAACTGATCTTTATTGGATCTCTTTGTGAAGCGCCCCCTTTCCCCGCAGCCCCGTGGGATCTCTGCCGGTGTGAGAAGGCTGTGTGTGCCAAGTGGATTAAGACTGTTGGGTGCCCGGGTGCCTCAGTGGGTTAAGCCTCTGCCTTTGGCTCAGGTCATGATTTCAGGGTCCTGGGAGGGTCCTGGGATCGAGTCCCGCATCCGGCTGTCCACTCAGCAGGAAGCCTGCTTCCCCCACCTCTCTCTCTGTCTTCCTCTCTGCCTACTTGCGATCTCTCTCTGTCAAATAAATAAATAAAATCTTTAAAAAAAAAAAAAAAAAGACCGCGGCTGAATTTGAATCTCTCGTTCTCCTCTTACTGACTTTGGTGCCTTGGGCAAATCTACTCGACCACTAGGAAGCTATTAAAAGGGGGAAAACAATAGTGCCTGTCTCCTGGAGCTCCTGTGGTAACTTAGTAAATACCTGTAGAGCACCCCAAGCAGTGCTGGGCCAGGAATACGTGATCTGGGAGCGCCAGCTATCAGCGAATGGTAGCGATCAGGAGTCACAAAAGGCATGTCTCGTTTTCTCTTCCTCTTTCTCTCTTGCCGTTTACTCGGGAGGCCTGACTTTCTATCGTGAGGGCTGTTTTCCCTCGACCTCCTCTTTGCCTTTCTTCTCAGCAGTGAAAGAAAGAGGGCAAAGTGTTATTGACACACAACCCGTGGCCCCCAGATTTGTCGCTAAAGTTGTCCCGTGTTGCAGTACTGAAGACAGGAGTGACAATGAGTCCCTTCCTGACTTCCACACTGGCCTTCCTCATCCTTCCCAGGAGCCCAGTTCATTCAAACGGGGTTTTAGCGGACTACCAAAGGTGCTCCAATTTTTTCCTTAAGGATTTATCTATTTACTTGAGAGAGAAAGAGAGAGAAAGAGAGAGAGCAGGGGAGGGGCAAAGGGAGAGTCTCAAGCAAACTCCCCACAAAGCACAGAGCCCAACATGGGGCTCAGTCTCACCACCTCAAGATCACGACCTGAACCAAAACCAAGAGTCAGACACTTAACCGACGGAGCCACCCTGGCACCCGGAGAGTGGCTGCAGTGTTGACATGGCTGACTCCCATCCCAAGTTAGAATTCACATGTATTACTGCGTATTCCCCATTAGACTGTCATCTTCTCGAGGGCAGGGGACCCCATCCTAACTTCTTGGAGCCACAGCACCTTGTCCCTCCGTCGCCAGTGGAGGGACACCTGACCCAGTGAAGGAATGGTTGGAGTCACATTCAAAGTATAGTACTCACCGAACCCTCTGTTTGACAACAGGGGAAACTTCCGAGTTAGTTTTGGGATGATCCTGGAACTTTCCAGTCTTCAGGGTTATCTCACGTGGCCTATTTTTGGTCTTCCTCCCTTCCTAGCTTCATCATGCCCGCCATGATTCGCCGTCCCCCCTCAGACGTAACTCGTATTTTTCAGTCTCTGTGCTTTACTGTCACCTTTGAAACGCCTTTCCCACCATCTCCACTTCGCCGAGCCTCAGCTCATACCCCCCACAAAGGTCTCCTTCTCTACTCCAAGCATTTCCCCTTCCTCTGGCCTCCTGTCTCAACTGTTGTCTGAACCAATCAGCTTGTCCCTTTAGTACCATTGTGTGGTTTTACTTATCGTTTTATAAGACAAACCCTTTACCGGATTGTGTGGTTTTATCATTTTATAAGACAAACCCTTTACTGGATTTGTGGTTTTAGTTCAGTACCGTTGTGTGGTTTTAGTTATCATTTTATAAGACAAATCCTTTACCGGATTTCCAGTCCCTGGGAGCAGTGGGCACATCTTACACGTCTATACCCCGCATCTCCGCTCATACTCGGTGCACTCACAGCTCCATAGCTGTTGCTGGGGTCATTGGTCTAAATCGCCTTCCACGGGCTGCAATGCAAAATACAAGTGGGTGTGGCACGATGACACATTAATTTGTGGGTAAACAGGAGGATCTGATGTGTGAAACGCATCGGGACGGAAATGTAAGTTGCAGGTGAGATTGGAACTTCATTGGTCCCTTCTTACTCTTGAGCTTTTTGTTTGGTTTGCCGCGGCTTTTTATTTTTGTTCAGCTTGGGCTCGGGGGTGAGGGCATTCCACTTGTAAGTGCCGTCGCATGCCCCAACCAATAAAAACCCTCCTGCGGGATTGTTTATTTTACAAAGAAACATTTCAAAACAAAACATGAGACAACTAATGCCTCGTTGCCATCTGTTCTGAAGAACTGCGGGGAAGGCGTCGACGGGGGTGAAGTGTTAGATGCACAGTTCCCTCCTCCTCTTCAAACCTTTCAGGAACATGGTGCTAATGACTGTGGTGTGGATACCACCCAGATTTACAGCGCGTGGCAATGTATTTGAGCATCTTGATCACGACAGTATACAGAGCCACCAGACCCAAAGCCGCATAGAGAAGGGTCAGTGCGTAGGAGGCTGGAAGGTCCTGGAAATTCTTGCTACCTAGCTTAAATCCCAGCAGGTGCGTCTTTTTAAAGTGCAGGGGAAGAGGAGCACATTTCCAACCATCGCTCCAAATCTCAGAGCAGCCACGATGGCAGAGGCTTTTGTGCCCAGGACCAAGATTGTCTCTGACGCTGGACACGAGCCTCAGGTCCCGTGCAATCTCCCTACTCTGCATTCATGCATTAACATTTGTATCTCTTTTCATTGTGTGACTGTCAGCGCCCGGGTAATGCATCAGCCTTGTGTACAGCTAGATCAGCAGCCTCCTTCACTGTTAATAGTTGCCTTCGATTGTATATCCGTTTGTTGTAGGCTGTGACAGAACCCTTGCCAATTGGTGTGGGCTGCCTCAAGTCACGAGAGGCAGGGAGCTGGGGCCTCCCATTAGGCTCTGCTTCCAGGTATCGTGGCTTCGTGCTTTGCTTGCCACCCCCCTCTAAGACACTTGCCATCCGTGCGCGTCCACGAAACCATCGTCACGCCCCCTCTCCCCGTCTTCTTTCCACTGGCAGTCAAGCTCCCATTTTCCCACTCCCCGATCATTCGTGTTCCCCATCCCAGTGACAGATCAGTTTTTCTCTGCGTAAGCTGGTCAGTCTTTCAGGAGCACCAGCGTCAATGTCTATGTTCCAGTCGGTGGTCCTGGCATTCGTCCCTCCAGCATCTTCTGTAGGTTGACTGATGTGCCAGGCACCATTCCATGTATTGGGTGAAGAAGACCAAGTCCCAGTGCTCGAGGACCTTCCATTGCAGGGGAGGGAGTCAGGTTGTGTGTGTTTGGGTGGGGGGGTTACAAACAGACAAGTTCACGCATACCAGGTGGCCATAGAGCTAGGAAGGAATGTACAATAGGGTAAAGGAGAATGCTGGGTGGTGGGGGGGAGATGGGGTGTAATATGACAGAGGAGAACACTGAGGCACAGAAGGGACAAGTAATTGGCCCAAGGTCACACACTTACGTGGTGCCTGGCCGAGCCAGGTGAGAAACCAGGCCACCTGACTCGACAGCCCATGCTCCACCGCCGTGCCCAGCTGGGCTCTTGATCCTAAAACATCCTAAAATGGATAGCTGAGCGTATTCACCAGGGGAGGTCCACATGGCTGCAGACAGCACTGCCCGAAGTCCCACAGTGCAGGAACCCAAGTAATCAACGAGAACGTGCCGAGCCAATGTCCAATCCCATTGACTGAAAACAGATGGACCCACAAGCAGGGTTTAACAGACAAATACGAGATTGCCAGGATGGTTCCCTCAGTAGACTGCAAGCCCTGACATAAAATTCATCATTTGAAATCATTGTTTCCGATGTAAATCTACCACAGTTAGAAGCAGGGCCGGTTTCGGGAGACTTAAACCCATAAACTCAGCATCACATGCCTTGTTCCGTAAAGCAGCTCGGTCACCATTCCTAGATGTGGCCAATGCTAAGTAATGAACCTTAACAACGTCAGCCTTTGTCCATGCTGGTGCAATGCATTTCTAAAGAAGTGTTAAGGGCACGGGTTCCACCACGGCGTCTATTAATAATAGTCCTGGGTGCAGAAAAATAGAGCGTGCCCTCACGGTGTAAGAGAGACGCTGACAGGCCGTGCGTCAGTGTGTGTGTGTAGGACAAACGCAAACCCAGGGCAGGCCGAACCAGTCTGTCTTTTTACAATGCAAGGCCATTAGCAGCGCTATTAGGGAAAATAGGAATTAGCTTCGTGGAAGATGGCCTGGAAGCATGAAGACAAAAGGGTGCCTTACCTTAAAACAGAATCAGTATTCGCTGATTTTTGATTCATTGCCAGCCCCTCCTGGCACTTTGGAAAGTGTTCCCTTTATAAAAAGCAACTAATTGGAAAACTGGCAATAACTATATGAAAGCAAAAAAGAGAAGGAAAGTGATTTCTTCCACTGTCTTTTTTTTTTTTTTAATCATATCTTTTGTGGGATTTCTATGCCACTTCTCACTTATGAGGAAAGCTGACATGGCATAGGCGCATGGCTATTACAGAGCAGTGATACGTTCTGGGGTTTACTCACAATTAGGAAACAGGAGACCCCGATGAAGTTTAATCAGTTAATCCTCGGAATTTCCGGGTGTCTGGAAGGAAGGACGAGGAAGCGATCTGGACCATCAAAAAATTCCATTTCCGATTTCTGGAAAGAAGCGCTGAAAAGACCGGATGTATGTTCAGTGATTCGCTACATGCCATGGATGGGCTCTGAGGCAGGGACTGCCTGAGGTAAAATTATATCCCGACTGGAGACCACTTTTTTCTTCTGGGTTTCTAATTCATATGCCCCATCCTTCAACATATGATAGTTTTACAATCACGGGCTCGATGAATAAGGCAGTGTGAGCTGGAAGCAAGATGAAGGATCAAGGAAGAGCCCACGCTCATTCCTCCTGAAGAAAGCCACCTCTAATATCTGGAGCTGTCTTTTAGTACTTAAGTGACGATTTCAAATAGAGCGGAAGTTAATGAAATAAAGGCAGAGCTCCTCCCTCCCAAAGCGTTATCCTTATCAAGAGTTAGCTACTTATGAAGAAGAATGGCAGACAAGTCAGACCTAGAAAGAAATTAAAAAAAAAAAAAACTGCCCTTGAGGAACCAAGTCAATATGAGGTGACAAGGCAGGTACATAAAAGATGAAATACGAGGCTATGGGACCTTGTGGCAGGAGCGGTAAAGAAGACACGGGTGTGTGGGGCTTGTGAGGTCTTCTTCAAGGAGCAGGAGTAGAAGACAGAGCATGTTCTAGGAGAAAGAGTGGCCAGCAGCAAAGGTCGGAGAAAACATGGCAGAGACATCACACAGGCCACACTGGCTGGAGCAGGACAAAGGCAGGAGCAATAGGTTCTGACGGAATCCGATGGAGCCTTAAGTGCCAGGCTCAGAAATTGGAATTTCCATCGCTTGGCAATAGAACAGTCATTAGAGGGTCTGGATCTTGTGTGGAATGGGGCAAAGGCCTACGTGTGCCGTGAGATGCAACACAGGTTGGAAAGGAGGGTGTTTTGAGACAGGAGACGGGATTAGGAAGCCATGTCACGACTCCACGTGTGTGGCAGCACCGCCAGGAATATGGCGGCGAGAGTGGGCCCATGCAAGCAACTTTCTGAAGACCTGGGGATGTCTGGAGAGTGACTGCATGAGAGACAAGAATGACTTCTTTTTGGAGCTTGAGGAACCAGAGATATGTTGGGTCCTTGATTGTTAATGTTTGCTTGTTTGATTAAAGGTATTTTTTTTTCTTCCAGAGGTGAACAAAGAGCAGCTTCTTTTCATTCCAAATGAATAATACTTTGCACAGAAAGGACAGAGCCCAAAGAATCATAAGATAGGGGTGAAATGTCATCAGCAGAATCAACAATGCTCCTGTCCACCTGAAGCGAGTGAGGAATTGAAGGGGGGATCCTTAGAGAAGCGGTTCTGTCATATCTCCAGGTAGTTGCTCTGTTGGAGAGGGGGGTGGGCTCGTGCCTTCAGCCCCTGGTTGCCAAGAGACCAGCACCATCCTCATCCGGGGAGACAGGAGGGGCCCATGGGTCATGCTCTTACCGGATGCCACAGAGACAGCCTGGACCACACACAGGGCCTGGCCTCAGCCTACCCAACAGGGTTCTCTCTCTTTTGGGGTTGCTGGTAGAGACCTCCTATGATTAAGAGTAGCCTGGCATTCAGGAGGTGTTCTGCTCGGACACAAGCTCCTCCCCACTCCATAGCAAACCACAGCCAAACCCAAGCACACCCTTATATTTCAAACCTAGCATTAGAGCCTAAGCGCTAACTGCTAGTGGAGGAGATGAAATGGGTCCCCTGACCCAAAAAAAAAAAAAAAAAAAAAAAAAAAATCTACAAGCTAATCCTGGAATCTGGGAATGTTACCTTATTTGGAAAAAGAGGGTTACAGCTGTAAATTAAGGATGCTGAGGTGAAGAGGTGATCCAGGTGAGCCCTGAGTCCATAAATGTCTTTATGAGAGAAGCATAGGGCAAGAGGGTCTGTGGTGACAGAGGCAGGGTTGGGTGAGGTGACCACAAGCCCAGAAAGCCAGCAATCACCGGAAACTAGAGGAGCCGGAGAACGCTCTCTCCTAGAGCCTCGTTAGGGCATGCCGCCCGACCCACACCTCCATTTTGGACCTCTGGGCCTCCAGAATGATGAGAGAATGAATTTCTGTTGTTTCAAGCCATCGATTTTGTGGTAATTTGTTTTTCCAGCAGACCAAGAAACTAAGATAGCAGTTTTAAAAATCGGCTCGCCTCAGCCAGCTTTAGAGTTCATGGTCTATAAGGCTTAACAATTTAGAGGGCACGGTGGTGACCCACAAGACAGGTGTGGGCTAAGCATACTCTTATGTATAATAATAATCATACTGGTTTTATGAAAGAAGTGCCTACTGTATACTAGGCACTCCATCGGGGTCTAACTGAGACATTATTTCATTTAATTCTCTCCAAAAAGCAGTGAGGTCGGTTTAACCCACCATTTTATGAATGATGAAAGAGTTAACCAAATGACGCTAAAACCACACATCTAGCTAGGGCCGGGGTTGGACCTTAGGGCTCCATCTGATGTTCTTCCTATTACGTGACCCGCGTGCAGGAACAGGAGCTCAAGGAAAACACTTCTCAAAATTAGAAAATAGAGCAATTAACTTAAATGGGTTTTTTTTTTTTTTCCAAAAGGCATCTGAATGTTTGAATAGATTTTTTTTTTTCCTGCCTGCCCCCCCCCCCCATTGCTACCTCTTTAGAAAAGCAAAAGAATAAGAAGCAACAGGAATTGAGCCTGGAAAATAAAGACAATGACTTGGAGGAAAACAAAAAGTGGGCCCAGCCTGGTTTTGCTCTGCTCCCCTCCCCTCCAGCCCTCCAGGGAGAGGGCAAAGAGAGTTCTGGATGGACAGGAGTCCTCAGACCCTGACAGACTGAGTGTGCCCCACTCCCACACAGAGCTGTTGCCCCTAAGTTCTGGCGGTGGCCACATGAATGACCTCAGGCAGAGTTCTTGCATTCTGTTCCCTAGTGGCTGGCCTCCGTCTGGCTTTTGAGGTAGCAGAAGCAGCAGTTAGCTTGGAAGGAAGAGCTAGGGCACCTCCTTGAAATGTCACTTGCATAGCAAAGACGCTCTTTGTAGTAGGTGGTATGCCTGTGGGTGCGAGGGGCTGCTGAAGCCCCATTTTGAGCCACCTTTACCCCGCATTAGCCCTTAGCAAACACTCTTAGGAACTATCAGAACTACAGGGAGCCCTAAGGAATCTGGGGGCTCTGTAACCCCGGTGCTCTTCCGCCGGCCCAATCAATGGAGCATTTAAGCAACTCTACTGAAGTTGGGGCTTAGCCATCAGGGTTGGTAGAGCAGGCAAAAGACACCAGCCTCTCAGAGTAAAGTCACTTAGGAAACTGCTTTTCAGGAGGGTACCCACAGTATGCTGAAGGACACAGTCCTTTCTAGGAAGGCTGCTTCAGGGGGTCTGAGAGATTATTTGCCTCAGTCCATCAGTCCTAAAGTCCTTCAGAACATCTGCAAAGCCTTTAGCCCAGTCACATAAACGCAATGTGTACTTGGTGCTTCAGTGTGTACACATCTACCCCAGGAGTCCTCAGCAAGAGTGCTAAATGGAGATGTCACCAACTTAACCTCCTGGCCACTTTCCTTCCTTGCACAATTCTGCAAGAACCTTGCTAATGGAGCCAGATGAGGAACAGCGTCTGTCTGATCTTTATCTTAAATGAGAACCTTTTTAGCCACTCATTCAGGAGATGCCTTAAGTCAGATTTTGTAAGCCTTTGACGGAAACTCTACCATTTTAAGTGGAGGAAGTTGAGGACACAACGCCATATTTTCAGGAGTGGCAAAATGAAGTCAGTGTGCACAGGGATAGCACCCAATGGTAGACAACACAGGACATGCTTTCTACAGCTCCCCAAAATAACCCTCTAATGTACTCCATTTCAGTCCCATGCTGTATTACAGCGAGCAGAACCCAGTTTTAGGGTTGGCCTCTGTTCCTGAATGTGCCACACACCAGCTGACTGACTGACCTGGGAAAAGTCATTTTATCTCTGACTCTTTATTTCTTCCACTGTGAAACGGGATTAATTATCCTTACTTCCCAGGGTTGTAGCAAGAAGCAAAGGAGATAACGTGTGAGGCATCTCTCACGTCGAGGTGGACAATAAAAAATTTCTTTTGAATCATTAGCTTCATCAAGGCAAAACCATGGCTGCTGATTTCGGCACCTTCAACAAGGAGTTAAAAACAGAACAAAATAACAAAAAAAAAGACCAAGTTTATTGTTGCCCTGAATCTACTGGATGATTACTGAACCTTAGCTTCATTTTATGTGGATCTTTTTGTGGATCTTCTTATGTATCTTAAAAGTCCAGGGATATTCATTTCCAATCACTAACTCCAAAGGGAGTGTGGGTAATTACACAATACATGAAAATAAAGTGAGTCAGGGATGTCAGCACTGTCACAGAAAATTGTATTCCTATCTGCACCTTAAAAAGAAAGTATATATAATCCATAAAATCATGTAGGCAACGTAAAGCCAAAAATCGTAAAAGATTCCAGAGACCATAACCAGTTGAGGTCCTGCGCTTGAAATTTCATGAAATGAAAATGAAGATTTTTTTTTTTTGAGAGAGAGAGAGCAGAGCAGAGGGAGGGACAAATGGAGAGGGAGAGAGAAAATCCCAAGCATGTTCCACACCCAGCCTGGGGCCCAACGCTGAGCTCGATCTCACAACCCTGCGATCCCAAGTGGTGTTGAAATCAAGAATTGGACGCTCAACCAATTGAGCCACTCAGTGCCCTGAAAATGAAGAACATTCTTAAAGCACTTTCTTTGTTCCCCTTCTCCGGGGTAGATAGTGATGTTATGGCTGAGTCCCGGGCATTGTCGCAATAACATAGATATTTAAATATGCAACTCCTACTTTGGGATCTGGCCTCCAAGTTGTCTCAAGAAACAAGAGTCCCCTTTTATTCAGCACTGTTGGCACTTTGACCTTTTTGGAAAACATGCATTGTCTTCCACATCATAGTGTGTTTGCCTGTCAAATTAATATAGTTGACTATTTACAGCTGTTCTATGTAAAGCTTTACTGATAATAATTCCCCATAACTGTGGATTCTTGTCATTGATAAAAGAACTGCTTCATTATTCACAGGCTTTTAAGTCCTAATTCCAAATTGAATATGGTGCTTTATATACCAAGATTTTCTATAGGAAACACATAAGAAGAAATGTCGGTTTGAAAGGTTGGGGAAATAGCTCCTCAAACCACATTGTACAAATCCAAGCTTTCGGCTACCAAACAGTAACTACATTCTTTAGACCCTGCTGTTCAAAAGCCTTTGGAAATCTTGAAACGTATAAGATCTTGATTCAAAGAGTACAACTTCCCCCAGAAGAATTCAGCAGAAAATAAAAATAACCTAACTGAGCTCCCACTCCTCTCCCCAGACATAATGTCTAGGAAGGCCAGATTCTCATCCTATGCAATTCTGTGAGAATTCCCACAGGGAAATCCGCGAAAGAATTCACAAACCTCCCTCGCGGAAATTCTCATGGAGCTATGTAGGATGAGAATCTGGTTTATAAACAATAAACATAAAATTCTTTAAGATATGATCTTTTCCCTCAATGAAGCCCCAGATGTTAACTGGGGAAAGATAATCTTGGGGCCCCAGTACACTGTCTCCTGGGTTCCAGAAAATTCAGTGGATTATTCAGCAATTCTATTGCCATAAAGGGACATGTGGGTATTTATAAAACTGCCCCCATTCTTTTTTTCTTAAACCAATTTTCAATCAGGACACATAAGACAAACCAAATTTTAGGCAGAAGGGTAACATATTTGCATATGTGGTGGTTTTTTATTGCAAAATGACGTAGCTTTGTTGTAAAACATTTGAAAAATAGAAATGCATATAAAGGGGGAAAAAGCCCTGGGGGGAAAAAATCTAACAGACTTTGCCAATTAATATAATTCTCATATTTCTCTTCGCAGAGCTAAGAGGAAAAATGAGGTCAGGTTATCGGGTGGCGATTGAATAATTTTGAAACCTTCACCTACTTAGAATTCGCTGTAGCATTTTCTCTAAGGAAGAGAGTGGGAGTTTTTAATGTGCATCAACTCATAAGGTAGAGTTGCTATGATGTAAATACAGAAATAGGAATCAAGGTCAGGGTCACGCCAGGACACAGACAGGCTTTGTCATGCTAACCGTGGTCAGAGCACTGAAGGTCTAATGAGAGCAAGGCAGGAGTAGCCTCATAGGTCAGACCCACAGAAGAACTCAGAAGTCAGGTCAGTCACAGAGAGAAGACCTGGAGGACCAGAACTGCTGCCCCTGAAGCCTTAATGATGTGTCCTATTCTACTTGTCCTTGACTTTCAGATTAACCAGTTCATCTGCATTCTGGTCTGAGAGCAGAAACAGATTGTCTTTACAGAATGTAGTGGCTGACACTGACTGCTTGCTATATACCAGGCACTATTCTAAGGGTCGTGGTGCACATTTCATTGAATCCTAATGAGACTCAGCAACCTAATGAGACAGGAATGCTATTATCCCCATTTTAGAGAGAGCAAAACTGAGGCTTAGAAACGTCAAGTAAAGGGGCACCTGGGTGGCTCGGTGGGTTAAAGCCTCTGCCTTCCACTCAGGTCATGATCTCAGGGTCCTGGGATCGAGCCCCGCATCGGGCTCTCTGCTCGGCAGGGAGCCTGCTTCCTCCTCTCTCTCTCTCTCTGCCTGCCTCTCTTCCTACTTGTGATCTCTGTCTGTCAAATAAATAAATAAAATCTTTAAAAAAAAAAAAAAAAGAAAGAAACGTCAAGTCACTTGCTCAATCATATAATTAATAAATGTGTCTGAAGTCAACTTTTGTTCTTTGAGTGTTTTTCTAGGCACTCAGATCAGTGTCATTACACAGTCACCTTACTGATAGAGGGAGTGGGGAAGAAAGCCATTCAAAAAAAGCACAGATCAACTCCATTTCATAAATGGCATGGCATTGTTAAAATTTTGATTATGAAATCATCAGTCCAGCCAGTCAAGGCAAAATTAGTAATCTATTGTTTGAATGTGAACAAAACCTCAATGCACTCTTGAATTCCAGTTTTTTTTTCAAATGCCATACACCTTTCCCAAGCTTCGGAATGAGCTCGTGTTATCTCCATCATGGGTTGTTTATCTGGGGAGAAGTAGGAGCTGACGTCATTAACAGGCAAAGAGAAGTAAATATTTTCCATCACGCAAAACCATCTCTTATAGGTTCATTGGCCCATATGCTCATGAACTTTCCCCCTGACCTCTAGTGTCTCTCCAGTACCCTGGAGTGTCTGTGTTCAAGTGAGACCTTCTTACCATGCCCAGAGCATGGCCTGCCTGGCAAACACACACTTTACAGCATCTGTGTGCTCTCCATCTGGGTACGTCTCTGTGCTTCCATTGGAGGCAGCATCGGAAACCAGGGAGGAGGGCGCCAGGGTGGCACAGTCAGTTAAGTGTCTGACTCTTGGGTTCAGCTCAGGTCATGGTCTCAGGATGGTGAGATCGAGCCCCACATCAGGCTCCATGCTTGGTGTGGAGTCAGCTTGGGTTTCTCTCTTCCTCTCCCTCTAACCCCTCCCCACATTGAGTTCTCTCCACCCCCTCCCTGTGTCTCTCTAAAATAAATAAATAGATTTTGAAGGAGAAAAGAAAAAGAAAACCACAAAGGATTTTTAATACTTCTACAGTCTCCGTTATACTTGTCTCCAGAGTTGTAGCCACCCATAGCCTGATTTCTCAAAAGTAGTCCTCCCTGCCCAAGATCCAACTTCAGTGTCCTCATTGCAGTGGATCTGAGAGGCACAGAAGCAATCTCCTGAGCTAATTTCCATCAATTTCAAGGGCAAGTTTGGTTAACTACATGAATCCCTAATAAGAAGGTTGACTGGAGGGGTCATTTCTGAGCAAGATAGCCTTCTCACTACTTACAACACCTAACCCCCATCCCATACGCCATTAGAGTAAAGTTAACAAGGTCCACAAGGTTGCCAGTGGATGCGTTGGACGGGACACATCAAAAGAGCCTTTCTGCTTTGGTGATTTTATCATACAAGCAGTAAACAAAATAGGCACATATACTTTGGGATTTCACACTAAGAAGACATCATTGTCAAAGCCACACCTCTGAAATCAACAGCAGTCTTAATCACCAGCATGGATGGGATAAGTGGTGTATACACGGATACATGTGGATACCGCCTTGAGATCCCCTGCTGTAAGCAGTTGCAGAGAAAACAAAGGAAATGAGAACTATTCCCTGAACCAGCCTTTGAAGAATAACCTCATCCTTTCCAGCTTTCCTTCCAAAATCATCTGATTTGAATTTCCCAATCTCTAATGTCCCTTCAGCTCTAAGACTTTCTGACCATCCTTTTTCTTATGCTCACAAAAGGCTAGCTTTCATGGCTCTGCTGCAGGGGTAATGATGCAATCTCACAAGACCTACTCAGGTTGATGGAAGACCAAATTAAGAGCCTTCTGTGTATTCCGCTGGGTGGAATCAGAGGACTTGCTTCTTGGTAACCAGGTGCCAAGAACAAACTAACAAAACAAACACACCAAGCTCCTTACAGTTTCCTTAAAGTGGAAGGCATGTGGGGCACCTGGATGGCTCAGTCAGTTGAGCCCCTGACTCTTGACTTCCATTCAGGTCAAGATTTCAGGGTCTTGAAGTCAAGCCCTGCATCAGGCTCCATTCTCAGCACTGAGTCTGCTTGAGATTTTCTCTCTCTCCCTTTCCACCTGCCCCTCCCTCCTCTCTAAAATAAATAAACAATAAAGTGGAAGGCATGGATATAGAGAACCAGCCTAAATAAGCAAATGATTTATGTTATTTACTAATGACTTATGTACTAATTTCTTCAGATAGAAAGTATTTTGCATATCTTTAACGTTGGTACAGATGTGACGTGGAGACTGTTTTCTTTTGGTTCAAAATATAAAACGAGAGGACCAAAATAAGGTCAGGCTTCTCAGTGGCTTACCTATTAAATGCAAACAATGAGTGGAAGATACTGACATGAGGAAATTTTATCTGCATCTGCAAGAGGAACAGAATGGGTCAGATCTGCTCAGATAAATTGTCTGAAACATATCCGAACGTGAGAATTGGCAACAAAGAAAAGAGTCTGATTTGCTCACCAAGAAAACCACCGACGCACAGAAAGGGAGACATCTGAAAAAGGAAGGAAGAGGCCCTTCAACCTAAATGGAAAACGTGATTCACCCCCACCCCTGTTTTACCTTAGTGATGCTTAATTAATAGTTTGGGCCAACCTGCAAATAGAGCGGTGAGCATTTGGTCGGCTGCTAGAAGGAAGGTCATAAGTATGAAGCAAGGATGGTATAAGATCAAGTCAGTGTAAGACCAAGCAGATGAGAAATTCTTATGAGGAGACTCATCTCTCTAAGGCAGGGGAACACACTGCCACTCACTGCTGTTTTCCCACTCCCAAAAGCAGAGCTGGATTGCTATTCGTCAAATGAATAAATGAATGTCATATCATGTTGGGAATGGAGTTCCAGTTTGCTCGTGGGAAGAATGCTAGAAACTACAGGCCAGCAAAAGCTATTAACAGAAGTGGAACATAAGATCTAGATTGGTGAGGGAGGGGGGGCAGAAAGAAAGATCAAGAAGAAAACATTTAGAGAAGGATGTGGGATTTGAGTGGGATTTGAGGGGGGAACCAGATCTTTATCTTCAAATTCTGCCTTCTTGTATTATCGTGTGACCTCAGGAAGAGAATTAGACTTCATATTTTCCTCTTAATGACAGGAGCTCACAGTTTCTCCCAACTTTAAGGGGACATAAGAGATTCCTAAAACACAGTAGTGAGTAAATATTTCTCCTTTGGGGCTGGGATGTCCATCAACAGATCTGTGCCCAAAACATAGATGTTAAATATTTTTTTTAATTTTTTAAAATTTATTTATTTGTCAGAGAGAGTGAGCGAGCACAGGCAGACAGAGTGGCAGGCAGAGGCAGAGGGAGAAGCAGGCTCCCCGCCGAGCAAGGAGCCCTATGTGGGACTCGATCCCAGGGACCTGAGCTGAAGGCAGCTGCCTAACCAACTGAGCCACTCAGGCGTCCCAGATGTTAAATATTTCTAATCTTCTCTTTAGAATCGGAGCTAAAGATGAACATTTATTCATTCAACAAATATTTAGAGAGTGCCCACTATCTGACAGATTCTATTCTAAGCATGGCTTATGTGTTCTCTATCCATGTTGGATAGTTCAATAGTTTGAGGCAAAATCTACACAGAGCAATTGAGAAACCACAGAATGTTTAGAATCCCTTCATTTTCATCATTGCTGAGTGTCTTGAGAGAGTGGCTGAGATAAGTGTGTAACCCCTCGGCCCTTCCCGGTTTCTCTTCCCCATGCCGTCTGATCTCAAGCCTTGTCTAAGGTCATCTGTGACTGTCCAAATCTTTGCACACTGTTCAAGTCTTTCTTTTTTTCAACTCAGGTTGCAACATTTGATACTAATGATCATTCCCTCTTGCTCAAAACGTCTGCCTTGCCTGGTTTTCCTATCAATGTTGTAGTATGTTCTAAATATTTATAAAGTGTGCTTGGAACACAGAAATGTGAGTACAGATCTCCCCTTCATCATCTTAGGAACCTGAACAAAGTATTTAAACCCAGGGTAGTTCCTGCATCTGTAAAAGGAGGGGCTTGTAGCTTCATTCATCGCCTTCCTTATGTTGTTGTGAGGACTTCATGAAGGTAAAACATGGCGCCAGGCACAAGATCAACCTATGAGTTCTCTTTGGGTTTCCCTTTGCCCCACCCACCCTGCTCCTTATCTCATTTCAGGTCCTCCTCATCTCCTCTCCAAGTTACATCAGTGGCCTCCTCACCAGTCCCCTTCAGTCACTCCTAGCTCCATTCTGTTCCTCACCAGTGGATTTTCTCAAATGCAAATCTGATCTTATCACAGCCTACTTAAAATTCATCAGCGGAACCCAGTGACCTGTAGGATAAGCAAAGTCCAGATTCCTAAGCGTGATGGGACCCAAGTTCATCTCTGCAGCCTCATTAACAGCCGCAAGAGTCTCCCAGACCCTTCACTTTGGCCATCCTGAGCTACCTATAGTTCCCAGAGTGTTCTGTGTGCCCACACAACTTCTTACCTTTGCATGAGACTCTGGCTCTACTTTGAAAGCCTTTGCCCCCTTTCCTGGCTGGATTAATTCTATGTGTTCTTCAAGATCCAGCTTACCATTCTATCTTTTTAAATTCTTCTGAAAGCAAACAGAGTTGACTCTACCTGTACAGTGCTTCGGTATTATCTAATGCACACCTCATGTTTTCACCATTAATCTGGCTTATCTGTCTTCCCAATTAGGTGTGTGCTCCATGAGGGACTGTATCTCTGTCCTGTTCTTTTCATAGGGGCTGGCACCTGCTATGCTCAATACACGTTTGTTGACCTAATTTCATAAACAACGAGTTTGTGTTTTTGGCAGGGACAGAGTGAAAAAAAAAACAACAACAGAGCACAGAGTTTGAGCCCGTGTGAATGTGAGAGGGAGTCAACCAGAGGCCAGTAGGCAGATGTGTGGAATCAATGATGAAGGCACAAAATTAGGGTCTGCATAATAGCAAACGTGTATAACACGGCCCAGCGAAACGGACTCGACCTTTTCGAAAGCAAGGGAATGTATACAAGTATGTGCATTCTAGAACATGGAACGGTGATCAAATGCTCATATGTAAAGTATTTGGAGCACACAGAATAAGGCCACAGGGATTCCTGCAGGGTTGACCAGCAGGATGTGTGGTGATGAGCTCCTATAGAACTCATTGACTTAGGTGAGAAATAGCAGAGGGAATTTCAGGAAATCTTGGGTCTTGGAATCGTGAGAAGTTAGCCAACTTGGAGGAAGGAATCTGAGCTTAGCCACATAAGAGCTCCAATAGAAGAATGGTGTTGGAATCTTGTGTATCTGAATGTTGGCATGTCTTTCAATTCTAGTCTAAAGATTCCCTTAAGCCACCTCAATACATTACAAAGAGCTAGTGATACTGTGTTGTTAAATATCTCAGACTGATACATTTTAGCTCTGGCCACTGAGCTAATGTCTTAGACCTCAACATATTTTTGTGAGGCCTAGTTTAGCTTGTGACTTCCTGGAAGCAAAATTATAATTTAACCTCAGTCCTCAGAACACCTTTCTTGTTTGAACTTAGTAGAAAAATGTCGAGAGAGGACAACAAGTTACTGTAAATTTAACCCTTTGGAGCTTTTAGACTGATATGGTCCAAACTCAAGTTTTCTTTTCTGAAGTTGCAATGAAAAAAAAAAAGAAGAAATGAGATATAATAAATAGAATAATTATACAGTAAAATAATTAACTGTAATATTAAATCATGAGCAAAATTTCAAGTTCTCTAGTTTAATTTTTTTGAATAAAATTCTTGTTTTTAATAACTTATTGAAAGATCTTTGTGATCTCACTTCTAAGTGGAATCTTGAAAAACCAAACTCAGAGATACAGAGACAAGATCGGTGGTTGTCAGAGTCAGGGTTGGGGGTTGGGTGAAATAGATGAAGGTCGTCAAAAGGCACAAACTTCCAATTATAACAGAAATGGTGACTATAGTTAACAATACTGTGTTGTATATTTGAAAGTTGCTCAGAGAATCTTAAAAGTTTTCATCACAAGAAAAAAATTCACAGCTATGCCAGGTGATGGATGTTAACTAAATTTGTTGTGGTGATCATTTCACAATATTCAACACTGTAAATATCAACATGGTATATACACAGTATATCAGTCATTAGATTATGCACGTAAAGCTAATACAATGTTATACATCACTTACATCTCAATAAAACTGAAAAAAAAATTTTAGGAGAGGCTTTGGATTTTTACTCCTTTATCAAACTTGGCAGAGAAATTTTCCTGTATTCTCCACTGTTTTATGAATATAGCCATCATATAGACCCAAAGTTGGCAAACCACAGCCATGGGCCAAATCTGACCTAACCCCTGCTTTTATAAATCAAGTTTTATCGGAATACAGGCACACTTACTCATTTATGTGTTATCTGTGATTGCTGTTGTGCTATAATGTAATAAAATCTATATGACACACAAAACCTAAAGTATTTACCATCTGATCCTGTTTTAGAAAAATGATGCTGGCCTTTGACATGACAATGCTTATTAAATCAAATCAATAAAACCTGTTCTTCAAAGTATAGAACCCAGACCTACTGAGCCCACAGACTCCAGGGCAGTGTATCTTGAAAAATGAAAAAGAAAAAGATCTGGAAAAGCTACCAGATGAATTTCAAATGAATTTCAGCCCCACCAGCAATGTTTTCATACACCTAGGTGTAGAATTTCTTGACTACCACCAACTGTGTTTAGCAGCTTAATGTAAGGGACATCTTACGTTCATAGTGAGCTATTTGGCTCTGTTACTTAATCCTTTGAAAACCATGAGTGGCATTCATTTTAAGATATAGGAGCGATGGTCTGCAATCTAGAACTGATTTCTTATAAGGAAGTGGAGAAGATGAGATGTAAAATCGCTCTGTACACCAGGGGCCCTGATGACTCATAAAATCTTTCTGGGCTCTATTTAAATCATTTGAAACTGAAATTAATGATTCATATATGCGATGGCTGTCGCAGAAGGAAGAAAGGAGTCGTGATTCATCTAATGTTAGTGCATGGGCTTTGTTCTTACGGCACAGGGTGGAGAAGTGCATCTCTAATGGTTTGAGATGTGTGCTCTCACATGTGTTCTTTTTCCTGATTTTTGGATACCAGATGGAAATCAGGCTAATTAAACTACCTTCCCAATCACATTACTGTGAAAAAGTTCACCGGTAATACCTGAAAATGAGAAGTCATTCCTGATCTCTCTGATGGACATGATGGCCTCGGTGCACCAAATGGACATTGTGTATAGATCTTTATTTGTTCTTACCCACACCAGATGTGTAAAAAAAAAAAAAATGGACATAGCAGTTTCCTGAACAGTTGAACAGTTTGATATAAAGTAACTTTTTAATAGTTTGGATTATATTTTCTTACTAATTTAAATTATATTCCAGATATAGAAGACTGAAGATATCCAGTCTTCAAATAAGGTTTCTTTTCTCAATATAGTACCTTAAAAAAAACCCACTCATACCCACAATTATAACAAACCACACTTTTCATAGAGAAATATAATTTACTAATAAGCCAACTCAAATCCTTTCAGATTCCAGGAGATTTATGAAAAATAAGCAGTAAGCAAAAAAAGTATTTCAAAATTTAAAAAAAGTTATGTAAAAAGGATCATTAGAAAAAGGATCATTCACTGTCTAACATGTGGAAAGGGAGAAGTCTCATCTCCTTGTGTAATCCTCACAGATTACACAAGAAGAAAAAAGAAAAGGAGAAGAAAAGTGCTGCCGTCTAATTCAACGACTCTTCTCCCCATAAAGCCACCGTGATTATCTTTTTAAGATATATTCTGACCACTATCTAGACATCCTTAGCTGAGGCATTAAACACACTTAGCAGCTGCATTTCTGGTTTATGTGTCCGGTCTCTTTAAGAACTTGCCTTCTTCACTTTTCATCCTTAAAGGGCTGGGATGGAAACGGGGAATGGGAGTAAGGCAAGCAACACAAAAAATCCAGCCAATCAGTAGAGAGGAGAGCAAAGCCAAAGTTCATCCTAATAATGATTTTCTGAGATGGAAGCATTTGTAAGCTCCATGTTAACCCATGTTGCCAGGCACATCACCAATGTCATTCATGCACAAAAGCGGATTTCCACATAGTACAGAGTTAATGCTAATACTGAAACCCAAAGGCTCTAATAATGGCTTTCAGAGCAGGGACCTGGCTGTCCTCCTTAGACCCAATCATTATGATCCCGTCCCTTAGGCCTGCAGCTGTAGGATGACAGCGGTAGGTAGCATGAGGGCTAGGAATATGCCATTCTGTTTGCATTTTGCTCCTGGCACTTAATAAATATTTGTTGACCTACTAAAGGAACTAGCGTTGGCCTTGCTTCATTTATTTGCACTAACTCCTGCTGCTTTCCCTCCATTTTCCTCTTATGATGATTGCTCTTGTTGCCTTCATTCATGGTCATGCTGCTCTTCTCCTCTGTACTAGTATTAATTCTCGCCTAACACATCAGTTATATATAGAGTGGTCATCTCTCTTTCTAGGGCAGTCGAGAGATTGTGTCCTTCCATTGGTAGTGGGCTGGCACATTCCACGTGCACCTAGAACTTAATAAGAACTTTCTGATGTGGACAATGATGATAGTTCAAGGGAGCAGGAAATTGAAAGAATCAGAGGAGGAAATGAGGCCTGATCTACGTCTGCCAGATTTGTATCTGCAGTCCGCAGCAAAGCAATTATTTCTTACCCATGGCTAGGAGATTTGAACGTAAGTCACTAGATACGCATCATTTCGTTATCCTCACCATTTCAAAGAGAGACTACACTAGAATCATCCCAAGGTCGTCATCTTCCCTGTGCTCAGAGATTCTCAATGAAGGAACATTTCCAATTTCCTGGGTACCAGGGAGTTTTCCCTAAGCCTAAGAAAAATCCTTTCTTCTGTAGTGCAAACCCCGACTCTACCCAGCTCACGAACACAGCAATGTATCTTCATCCGGATAATATTTCTTTGCCTATTTGAAGGTGGTTATTACAGCTTCACTGCACTCCAGCATTCTTTCCCCTGAACCAACTGATCCTGGTTCTCTTAACTTTGCCTGTTTTGTGACTCTTTCCGCACACTTCTGTCTGTCCTTTGGATAATCCCCAAGTATCCTGGACTTCACTAGAATCACCTGAGAATAAGCGAGATGGACTCTGAGCAATGGTGAGTGGAGTCTCTGCACTGTTGCATGGCTTCTCGGCTGTGGTTACTCATGCACCTTGCGTTATCAACTTTGAAGTGCCCCTTGTAGTACCTTTTTGCTACTTCCGGTTAAGTACGGGATCCACTAGGATCTTCGGATCTTTCCTGTTAAACGTGAGTCATGTTTTCCCCTTTCTCTAACTGAAGATGAAGTTTCCTCCTCTGGGTAAATTACTCTTATTTTGAATGACTTGGCCCATGACATAAGGGTTTAGAAGTAATTTTAAACTCCTACCTTTCTACTTTTTAAGGAAAATCCTTTCATATTTTCTCAGCAGAATACAATGTCCCAAAAAATGCCGCATATAAGAGATAGTAGAGGCCTAAAAGGTAGAGAAGGTAAGTCCAACTCCTGAGGATGACACCAGGACTTACAGGAATTAGTTTGTCCCAGACCTCAGAGAGTCCCAGGAGCAGAAGCACGGTTGAAGGCAACGTCATCAGAGTCCCCCTTCCATTCTCTTCTCTAACACACAGAAGCCTTACAGCCGTGCCTTATGTTTCACTCCCCAACGAGAAAGGTATGGAAATTACAAATCTGAAAGAATTACATCGAAAACTGTTTTATTGTAAATAATACCATCTTTCCAATGACTAGTCTGTACATTATAAATTAGACTTTCATGATATATTATCATGGAAAATTTTATGTATTCAGTTGGCCCGACCCCAGCCGCAAATCTGCAAAACCCTTCAGTGGATCAAAATAGGTTCCCCATCACTGAATTGGATACAAATATGTACAAATGTGTGCAAGGAGAGAGCATAGAACAGTGAATCCAGGTTCAGTAATTATCAGTGTGATCAAGCTCATTTTATCTTTAGTCCCGATCTCCCCCATAATTATTTCATAGAAGTCTCAGGTCCTCTTATTATCTCATCTAGTCCAGTGTGAACTTCTAAAAGATGAGGGTATTCTTGCAAAACCATAACCATAGTAGCTGTCACACCCACAAATATTAAACAAGAATTTTCTAAATGTCGAGTATGCAGTCCGTGATTGCTTAATATCATCAAATAGCTACCCGGTGTTCATATTTCCCCAGTGAGTGATTCTTTCTTCTGCCTGCTCACATCTTCTTTGAGCCCCTCTAGTGAAATTTTCACTTCTGTTATTTTCCTTCTCAACTCCAAAATTTCCACTTGGCTCTATTTTATAATTTCTATCTTTCAATTGGTCTTCTTTGGTGAGAAATCGTTCTCTTTCTTTTTTAGAGAAATAGAGAGTGCTAGAGAATGCAAGTAGGGGTAAGGGGCAGAGAACAGGAAGGGAGAGGGAAAGTCTCCAGCAGACTCCCCACTGGGCGAGGAGCCTCACTTGGGGCTCTATCTCACAACTCTGAGATCATGACCTGACCTGAAATCGAGAGTCAGATGCTTAACCGACTGAGCCACCCAGGCTCCCCTCCTTTAATTCTTTTTTTTTTTAAAGATTTTATTCATTTATTTGACAGACAGAGATCACAAGTAGGCAGAGAAACAGGCAGAGAGAGAGGAGGAAGCAGGTTCCCTGCTGAGCAGAGAGCCCGATGTGGGGCTCGATCCCAGGACCCTGGGATCATGACCTGAGCTGAAAGCAGAGGCTTAACCCACTGAGCCACCCAGGCGCCCCCCCCCCCCACCCTTTAATTCTTAAGATATCGTTTTCTTTAGTTCTTTGGACACAAGTAAAATAGCTCATTTAAATCTTTCTCTAGGGGCGCCTGAGTGGCTCAGTCATTTAAGCATCTGACTCTTGATTTTAGCTCACATCATGATCTCAGGGTCCTGAGATTAAGCCCCATTTCAGGCTCTACACTCAGCATGGAGTCTGCTTGAGATAGTTTCTCTCCCTCTCCCCCTGCTTGTGCTCCCTCTAAATAAAAGAATAAAATCTTTAAAAATAAATAAATAAACAATAAATCTTCATCTAATAATTACAATGTCTGGAGTTTGTCAAGGGCACCTGGCTGCTTCTGTCCTGTGTGTGGGCCACAATTTTTGTTCCTTTCCATGTCTGATTTTTTGTTGAAAACCTACATTTTAAATAATACAGTGTGGCAATTCTTGAAGTCAGATTCTCCCACCTCACAATGGTTTGGGGTCGTGGCTGCTGGTTGTTGGTTGGTTTGATTTTTCTGAACTAATTCTTTAAGTCTGATTTCTTTGTCATGGGTGGCCCCCGGAGTCTCTGGCTGGCCAGTATTTGTCTCAGGACTAGACAAAGATTTCCTCAAATGCCTGGGGCCAATAAGCTCCTCAGTCACTGCCAAGGGACCCTGTGTGGGTTTGGGGCCCATCGTCAGCACCCTAACAGGGACTATGCAAGTCTACTTTTGCTTTTACCTTCTGGTTGTGCAGAGCCTCGAGGTGAGGCAAGAGTGAGAGTCGAGGTCCTTTTCAAGTCTTTCCTGGACATGTATAAGCTCACATCCCTGTGCATGCACTTGGCCTTCTAGATTCCCATTAATAAGCCTTTGCTTTTCAACTACCCCCATGGACATATCTTTGCGTAGCTCTTCATTTTAAGCTTCTGGTAAGCCTGTTATTTGCTTGTTATCTACTGCCTCTCGTAACTGTAATGTGAAACAATGGCCCCTGACTTTTTTCCTACAGACAATTGAAAATTGTTTCTAATAAGAGAGAGGCTGTTTACAGTGCGTGGATGAGCTTTGAGTCAAGTCCCATATAGATGGTGTTCTGAGTAGTGTATCCCAGGAAACCACCAGAGAGGTCAAATATGGCAGTTCCCTAGAAATGAGGCATGGAAGGAGCTCTCCCTATCTTGTTCTGCCCCTCTTCTGGTTTCCAGGCTGCTGGTTTTTATGATGATTGCAGGTTGATGGTTTTCCAGGTTATTGCAGAGCTGGGGAGGGGAGTGATGGGAACGGAGCAAGGTAAAAATCAAACAAGTATCACTGTTTTTACTGATATTCAGCCATTTTTCTGGACGAAGAGCTCCCCTGATTGCTGCAAGCCTGTGGTTAATTTCCAGAGTTCTGCAAAGTACATGTTGACAATCTTTGCCAGGATTTTCATTGCTTTTATGGAGGACAACCTTATCAGAGTTCCTTACGCTGGTGTTTTTCACTATCACCCCAATGTCCTCTTTTAATAACAAATAATTTGTTTTTGCTATCCTAAAATGAAATCCATAGGTAATATAACTTACCAATACACATGGCTTCAAAACTATCAATATAATTACCTAACTACAATATAAAGAAGCAAAGAATATATTAGTAATAATTGAAATTGCCCGGGTACGACTACATGAGAAGACACAACGGAAGACTCAGACATTTGCACCTATTTGTAGATTCTTTCTGAGTTGGGCAGTCCACATCAGAATGGGGCTTACATGGGTGCTCTTGGAGTCTCAAATATCGTAAAACCACAGACTTAAAAAAATGCTGAGCCGTTCTCAGTCGAGTTCCAAACAAAACAAAATTTAATCATCTCTCAATTTACTTGGGATTTGCACTTGTGAAAAGTTAAAACCTTGCAAAAAACATTACTGTTTTTATATAAAGCTGAACTTGGTCCTGAGGTTAGAGAATTACCTATGGGTTTTTTTAATCTACATGAATGCTTGGTGGGAAAATCTAGAGTGATGCCTAACTGCTCCTTGTATCCATGGCCGCTGCGTACTGCATGTCAGAAATAGCCCCATAATTATTTAGACACTTGGAGACACCCTCCCCACGGAAAGTGGTCCCCAAACACCCCCTAGGGGGCAGTACCACTCCTTTGAGAACTACTGCTTTAGCTGAGCCTGTAGTTGCTTTTGGTTTTGTTTTAATCAGAGGTATGCCAAGTATCAGAGAAGGACCCCCAGTAAGAAAAGCAACGTGCTTGATGAAATGTAAGTGTGTTGCACGCACAACTCACTATTACTCTGCCCCTCACCCTGCTTTCCAGGAAATATATTTGAATAGAAAATAATCACTAAATGATTTGCAGATTCGATGGATTAGCTGTTTAAACACTTTGGTGGGTTTTTTTTTCTTTTCAATTTTTATTTTGAATGGTAGTTTTATTTAGGGCATTCAGATGAACAAATAGAGAATCTGATTGACACGGAATAACACTGCTTCTCTCTGTGTTAAAACCGTAAGTCCTCAGAGAAGGGCTTTGTTTCTAAATGCCATGGACATCTTTCTGTAGTTGGCTGGTCCAGCGATCTAAATTCCTCGAGTAGGATCCCTGTGTTATGTAATTCAGATTGTGTCCAAGCGACCATCCCTTTGTCCCCTTGTGGAGGTTAAGCGAGAGCTGCTTTATGAAGGAGTCACTAAATTTTATGGTCACCACCGTTTCAAGTGGCAAACGCTGTGACCCTGGGCATTCTGACGGACTCACTGTGGTTGTGTCGACTGTTAAGGAATCTAAGGACAATGGTCCCAGAGCTAGTTCTTAGTCAACGGCAACAAAATTCTACTTTCCTCTTGAGTTCATGACTATTTTTGAATACTCCTGCAAATCCTTTCAGAGCTATAACCTTCTTTTGACCTTCTGAATATAATACCTAATTAGTCAGCTTGCATGGAACCAGGTGATTTGAAATGCGGCGGCTCCTGGCCTTCATTCTAATGGATGTGGAATTCCATGCATTTTTATGATGGCCCTTCCTCTGCAGCTCCTGCAAGCTTCACCTCAGAACTGGCAGCAAGCAGATGTTCCCAGGCACGTAATTCTTGCGGACCCCTCCACCCCCACTCCGAGAACAAGAGATCGCTTCTTATAGTTTATGTTATGTTCTTATTTCAAGTTGCTCCTTCCATTTCTGTAACGGAGAGTGATGCATTCTCCCTAGATAAGGCTTGTTTTAAAAGTGGCCACATTTGATGCCACCAGAGGGCACCATGGTAAACTTCATTTCCGAAGGTACCCAGAACAGGTCAGCTAAGAGCCCCCAAACTAGAATACCGAAATGAACGTAATTAAGGCAGCGAGGCCTTGATCAAGTATCGATGCCATCCTGATTTGATAAAAGCTCTACAGAGTGGTGTCCTTGACTGAGGTGTGTTCATCATCAACAGGCATGACTTTGGCAAATCGAAAATAGGCACAGGCCTTATTATGGCCAGTGTGCGAGCTCCCCAGACTGTGAAGAAAGCAATGCGGTTTTCTTGGCCCTCAGGGAGTGGGGACCTCTACTTTTCTGGCTCTAAAAAAGAATGACTGCCTTTCAGTACGTGCCTCCCGGGAAACCCACCAAAATCAGGACTTCCTGTGTGCTACACGGTAGCTATCTGGTACAGCTCTGATTTAGGATGGATTTCAATCACTTACTACTGAGAGACCTTGAGAGTGAATTTATACCATCCCCCAAGTTCCACTCCAAACAAGATTCTAGTTCCTTCTCCAGAAATCACGCTGTTGAGATCCCACAAAACTGCCCGAACAATGACAGCTGCATCAGTGCCCCCAACGGCAACAAGAATTAACAAATGCCACGGCACAAACAGGACACAGAGTGTCCCAGCGCCCAGGTGATATGCCCTGCCGGCTATGGTAAGGTCCTGGTAGGCAAACACTACTTCCCATCCTCCCACGGACCACTGTTGGAGGCTCTCCGGATGCAGGGGTGAGGGGAAAATAAATGTGCTCTTTGCCTTCATGGAGCCTGATGACGACCAGGAGGTTAGACTGATAAAAAGAGGATGATAGACAAGGAATCAGTTATAAATGTGTGTAATTCCAGAGTGACAATCAGAGGAAGCTAAGCAGCAGGTGCTGTTAAGTGAGAACCCAGGGAAGGTGCTCCTTGTGAGGGGAAGCAGGAGAAAGAGGGGGCCCTTGAGGATGGCAGGACGCAAAGGAGCATCGCAGCAGGCTTTTGGGCTGGGGGAGAGGGCCGTGTTTTCTCCACTGAAACGAGGACTCAGTGACTAGGGTGGGTGATTCCAGGCAGAGCGTCACAAAGTCAACAGGGGCCGGATCCCAGGAAGGCTTTTCAGTTTTATTCTCGGGGGACCTTTGAAGCGGGGAGCTGGCAGGGTGGAGGGAAGGGATTGGAAGGGATGGGAAGCTGCCAGGAAGGGGAGAAATCCTCCAGGGGGCTGTGGCCCGGGAGGTGGTAGTTCGGATGGACAGGAGGATCCTGGTTCGAGGGACGATTTGGAGATGGCATCTTTGTGATTGCTGGGGAAAGAGGCGTGGGGAGAAAGTCGAGACAAAGATGACTTTCCGGTTCCCAGCTTGCGCGGCGGGGTGGAGAGTGATGGAGTGCGCTCGGCCTCAGGAAGGACCGGCTTTCAAGGGGAGGTGGGACAGAATGACTAGGTGCGAGCGTCCCCGTGACCAGCGCGAGAAGCCCCTGCTACACCCCGTGACATGTGTTCAGAGCTGCCCTCGGAGCTCCCAAGAACGCGGGGCACCGCCACTGTGTCCCCTTCCAAATAAATACCCACAGAGCTCTTCCCTACGTCTGTGTTGTCAAGGTCTGCGGCGGCCAAGGGCAGAGAGCCCTTCACCCCCTTTGCATCTCCTGTAAACTACAGACCTATGTGGCTTCTGATTCTCTTTTCTGCCATCAGAGCAGTTGCAACCCCGGCCGGCTGTAAAGGCGAATTCGCCTCGCCACCCATCTCCACCGCCCCCCCACCCCCTCCCGTGGCATTCGAAATGTTGCATTTATGGCCAGAAAACCTCGGCTGGTTTTCTTGGTGGCTGAGTGACCTGGAGCGCGCGATGTAACTTCTGGGAGCCCTGCGGGTCTTGGGAAAGACAATGTCAGTGATTGCACGTAAAAGCACTTGGTGAACTGGACCCAGTTCCATCAAGAGGCAAGGTTACACTTTTTCTCCTTTAAATCACAGTCATCACTGCCGTTACAAATAATCTGCCATTTATTTTGCCCTGTTCTCTCCCCTTTTTTTTCTTGCCTGCTTCTTCTGTCTCCTGTCCCTTCTGCCACATAAATTTGCTTTCCTGAAAAAGGCTGGTTATTTGGAGACATCATCACCAGCCAATCAGAGCGCAGCATTCCT
>PISX010024587.1:0-27670 GCA_004024625.1 Mellivora capensis | reverse complement strand
CCATTTATAATTGCATCTAAAGCCATAAGATACCTAGGAATAAACCTAACCAAAGAGGCAAAGAATCTGTACTCAGGAAACTATGAAATACTCATGAAAGAAATTGAGGAAGATACAAAGAAATGGAAAAACTTTCTATGCTCATGGATTGGAAGAACACAAATTGTGAAAATGTCTTTGTTACCTAAAGAAATCTATACATTTAATGCAATCCCTATCAAAATACCATCCATTTTTTTCAAAGAAATGGAACAAATAATCCTAAAATCTATATGAAACCAGAAAAGATCCAGAATAGCCAGAGGAATGTTGAAAAAGAAAGCCAAAGTCAGTGGCATCACAATTTTAGATTTTAACTTTATTACAAAGCTATCATAATCAAGATCGTATGGTACTGGCACAAAAACAGACACACAGATCAATGGAGCATAACAGAGAGCCCAGAAATAGACCCTCACCTCTATGGTCAAGTAATCTCCGACAAAGCATGAAAGAATGTCCAATGTAAAAAAGACAGTCTCTTCAACAAACGATGGTGGGAAAATTTGATAGCCACATGCAGAAAAATGAAACTGGACCATTTCCTTACACCACACACAAAAATAGACTCAAAATGGATGAAAGACCTCAATGTAAGAAAGAAATCCATCAAAATCCATCCAAAAAACACAGGCAGCAACCTCTTCGACTTCAGCCACAGCAACTTCTTAGAAACCTCACCGAAGACAAGGGAAGCAAGGGCAAAAATGAACTATTGGGACCTCATCAAGATCAAAAGCTTTTGTGCAGAAAGGAAACAGTCAACAAAACCAAAGGACAACTGACTGGATAGAGAAGATATTTGCAAACAATATATCAGAATAAGAGCTAATATCCAAAATCTATAAAGAACTTATCAAACTCAACACCCCAAAGAACAAATAATCCAATCAAGAAATGGGCAGACGACATGAACAGACATTTCTGCAAAGAAGACATCCAGATGGCCAACGGACACATGTAAATGTGCTCCACATCACTCGGCATCAGGGAAATACAAATCAAAACCACAATGAGATGCCACCTCACACCACTCAGAATGGCTAAAATTAACAAGTCAGGAAAAGACAGATGCTGGCAAGGATGCAAAGAAAGGGGAACCTTCCTAGACTGTTGGTGGGAATGTAAGCTGGCACAGCCACTCTGGAAAACAGCATGGCGGTTCCTCAAAAAGTTGAAAATAGAGCTACCCCACCACCCAGCAATTGCACTACTGGGCATTTACCCTGAAGATACAAATGTAGTGATCTGAAGGGGCATGTGCACCTGAATGTTTATAGCAGCAATGTCCACAATATCCAAACTATAGAAAAAACCTAGATGTGTATCAACCAATGAGTGGATAAAGAAGAACTGGTGTATATATATACAATGGAATACTATGCAGCAATCAAAAGAAATGAGATCTTGCCATTTGCAATGATGTGGATGGAACTAGAAGGTATTATGCTGAGTGAAATAAGTCAATCAGAGAAAGACAATTATCATATGATCTCCATGATATGAGGAATTTGAGAGGCAGAGTGGGGGTTTTGGATAGGGATGGAAAAAATGAAACAAGATGTGATCAGGAGAGAGACAAACCATAAGAGACTCTTAATCTCACAAAACAAACTGAGGGTTGCTGGGTGGAGAGAGTGTTTGGAGAGAGTGGTTGGGTTATGGATATTGCAGAGGGCATGTGAAATGGTGAGTGCTGTGAAGTGTGTAAGCCTGATGACTCAGAGACCTCTATCCCTGGGGCAAATAATACATTATATGTTAATGAAAATAATAAAAAATCAAAATATTAAGCCAAGCAAAGAACAAAAACCAAAACTAAAAAAAAAAAAAAATCTTTTGGCTCTATTTCCTCCTTTAGTCCTATTTCCTTGTTCACCTTTCCTTGCAAAGTCCATGAAAGACTTATTTGTACTAATTGTGTGTAATTTCTCTTCTATAATAAGCTCTTAAAACCACATCAATAAAATAGTCAACCACAAAACTCCTTTCATCACAGTAACCAATGACCTCCATATTATGAAATCCAACAATCAGTTTTGGAACTCATTAGCTGATCACCAAATTTGACACAGTTGATCAATTACTTCTTCCTATGTTTTCTTCATTTGGCTTCCAGAGAATGATACTTTCCTGGTATTCCTCCTATCTCATCAACTTTCCTTTTCGAACACTTTCACTTGTTCTTCCTAGTTTTCCTGACTTTTGGAATGTCCTGGAACTCAGTTCTTAGCCTTTTCTTTTCTTTTTCCTTTTTTTTTTTTAATTTAACAATAGCTTCCAATTCTGAACTTCCAAATTTAGTTCTCTACCCCACACCTTTAACTCTGAACTAAGACCCGTGTTTATCCAACTGCCTCCTTGAAATCTTCACCAAAATACTTATTAGCTACCTCAAACTTAACATGTTCAGAGTTCAGTTCCATTTAATCTTTCCATAAGTGTAATCAAAAGTCTTCCCAATATCAATGGATATTTCATCCTGTCAGGTCTTCAGAAACCTTAGAGATATCCTTACTTCTTAGAGCTGTTGTTCCCTCTTCTTTTTCTTGAACTTCACATCTCATCAGAAAATTCACTTAATTTTATCATCTTGAAAGTCTGACAAATTTCATCATCTCCACTGCTATTTCATAATCCTAACAATTAAAGTATCTTACCTAGCTTACTGCAAATAATGTCTATCTTTCTCCTTTTCCTTTCTATAATTTATTACCCACAAAGAAGCCAGAGTGATCCTTCAAAGTTAAATTTGGTCACTAGTGTGCTCAAAACCCTTTAATGACTCCCCATTTCACTTAGACTAAAAGCCAAATATGGGTCTTGAGCTGGGCTCCATTAGTTATTATTTTTTCTACCACTTTCATGCATGCAACTCTTTTGCAGCCACATGACCTAGTAGATATTCCTTAAACAGAAAGAGCTCCACTTTGGATTATGTATTTTGCTTTAAATGCATTTCTCTTGGGAATGTTTATTGCTGAGATTTCTGGTTGGGTAATCCCATTCCTTTAAGACTTTGCTCAAATCTCAACTTCTCATTTAGGTAACCTCCATCATACCACAATTGCTTTACTTACCTCTCTTAAACCTACCTCACCTTTTCTTTCTTATCATTCTCTGGACAGAATGTGTCATTAACTTATTTATATCGTTTATTGTCTTTTTCCCTGATAGAGCATAAATTATGCAGAAGCAAGCCTCTGCCTTACTTTGGTTGCTGATGCCCTAAGAACAATGTCTGCCATGCAGTAGATATCCAATAAATAATTCCTGAATGATCACAGAATGAATGGAATTCTAGTAAGAAACAAAAGATTAAGTTTGAAAACAATTTTAAACAGTATCTAATCCAACTCTCCAACCCAGACTTTGTAAATAAGGTAATATCTAATTACTTTCCACCTCATTGCCCCTGTTGTAGCACCGAGGCAGGTAATGCCAAATGCTATTTTAGAGTTGAGAGAAGGCTTGGATGTTGCAGAGGAAATAATTCATCTACCAACAGTCAAAGCTGAAACTGGAACTTGAGTTTCTTTGTGCTATGTCATTTTTTATTTCATTGCAATGCAATTGGTTGACATTGACTAGGCCTCATAAACTTTTATCATCCAGTAATAATTGACTGGATTCACTGCACTCCTGTTGGATCACACAGCAGTAATGCTGACTGTTGTTTAACAAACTAGAACTTACTGATTTACAATGCACAGCTTGCAAGAAAGGTACTGGCAGGTAGTCTTCTCTGTGCTGCACGATTACTGGGCTGGCTTGGTCATGTTGCCAAAGTCAAAAACAGGCTATGCAAGGCTTGCCTCACTGCCTGAACTTTAGGAAAAAAAAATAAGGTACAGAAGCCAATGCCAAGTCCCCAGTCCTTGAGTGAGGGACCTGAGGTCAAAAGAACCATTTATAATTTTTTTAAGATTTTATTTATTTATTTGACAGAGAGAAAGATCGCAAGTAGGCAGAGAGGCAGGCAGAGAGAGAGGGGGAAGTGGGCTCCCTGCTGAGCAGAGAGTCTGATGCAGGGCTGGATTCCAGGACCCTGAGATCACGACCTGAGCCGAAGGCAGAGGCTTAACCCACTGAGCCACCCAGGCTCCCACTTCATAATTTTTATGAAAAGAATGTGCATGTCTCCCTTACTCATATTCTCCTTTGAATTCCATTATGAGTTGAAAATATTATATGAGCAATGCATAGGAAGAACCAATGCAATACCACCTGAAATATATTTTCTCATTTTGATGACTATAAATTAAAAAGACATGAGAACATTAAATGGTTTAAAGGAATTAGAGGGCCAGGATTAGACTTAATTTTTAATTACTCACAGATCATTATATACATCAATTCCGTAACTAATACAATTAAAAAGAACACTGTTTTGTCACAGGGAAGTGGCTATACACAGTATTAATAATTTACTGACACTATGTATCTTCAATCTGGCATTTATAGAAATATATTTTGGGTATTTGTATAACTTTCTAGAAATTTTCTAAATGAACTTATTGTTATTATATCTATATCTATATCTAATCTATATCTAGGATTCTGACAAGTCACCTAAACATTTACTGTGTTGTAATCTGGACTCCTGGAACCAAACTGAGAGTTACAGAAGAGAGGGAGGTGGGGTGATGGGGTAATGGTGTGATGAGTATTAAGGAGGGCACATGTGATCAGTACTGGTTGTTATACACAATTAATGAATCATTGAACACTACATCAAAAAGTAATGGTGTACTATTATGCTGGCTAATCGAACATAATAATAATAATAAATAAAAATAAATAAAAAATAAATAACAGTAAAACAATAAATTCTCAGTTACTGTTTTCTTCCTAACAAAGAGGGAAAAAGGTAAAGTGTCCCAGTGTCATTTAATTAGAAAATTCAGAGAAGAGCAATTTGTGGATCTGATGCTATTATTGGACAAGCTACATTGTTCTAGAAACTCAGAAACAAAAGTAGATGTTCATATAGAAAGGTACAAATCCTTACTAAGAATACACAATCTGAAAAGAGAATGACTACATGAACATAAATAGGATACTATGATCCCCAAAATAAATGTGTTAGTTTCTAGACAAATTTGTTGGTTTCCAGAGCTCAGTGGTAACGAAGAAACATTTTCTTGAATTTCCTTCTTTATATCCAGTAATTAAATATTTGAGGAGTTTAAAAACTCAGATTTTAATGGAATCACTTACATAGCAAAAGATAGTACAATTATTGGAAAATTCCTGGCATTATCATCTACCTTGAAATGACTCCAATATGTATCACTGTACCAGCAGCAATTTCTAAAACAAGAGTTTTTGAATTTGCTAACATTTTAAAACCTAGATTCTGCTGGGTTTCATTGTACTCGGTCAAGAAATTATCATGGGAAGTGTTAAAGTTATGTAACTCTGAGTATTGACAGCCTGAGGGTAGAAGAGAAAACAAGCAAAAAAAAAAAAAAAAGTGGGTATGGCTAGTGTGTAACTTTTGTCTTACCTTCAAAGGAATATATTAGGATGACAGACCCACATGGTACTTTTGCTAAATCCCAGATAACTATATATATATATATATATTTTTTTTTAAACAGTTACTCAGTGTCCTTTCAGCAGCAGTCCACAATATTTTCTCTTCTTTCCTCACACTTTCCTTCTCTGGTCTGTGTGATACTTTATTCCTCCTGCCTCTCTAAATGCACTTCCTCTGTGCCCTTTGCAGGATAATCCTCCAAAGCCTCGGCTTCATATCCTGCCGTTGGTGCTCAGACTTAGTCCTAGTTCTCTCACTTCTCATTCCAACTTGTCCCTAGCTAGCCAATATTATTGATGCTTATTTGTTCATTTACCTTAGATATCAACTACATCCTATCAGTTATATTTCTATGCAGAACTCCTGAGTCATATAGACAGACATAGTTGTCTACTAGATGGCTTTAATGGATCATCTCAAAGTGACCTTAGGCTAAACAGATATAAAAAATAACTCTTAATATTCATAGCATTCTCACTCCAAATTTGACCTTCCTTCAACAACTCCAAATCCGTGATTATCTCTACTGGTTTACCAATTTGGCAAGTCAGGAAATGATGTTTTATTTTAACACCACCTTCTTTTCACTCCTCAACCCCCTAAAGTACTTTTCATTGTGCCTCCCTAAATACCTTCTAATTTATTCTACTTTATTCTTCTGCTTTATCTCCATCAATACCATTCTAATCCAGGCTACCATGATTTTTTCTTGGGTATAGCAATCACCTCTTTCTATAGCTAAACGAGCCCCACTTCAAATCAATCTTTGCACTTAGTAAGAACAATCATTTGAAAATTCATACCTCTGCATGTAATTGTATTTGATAAAACACTTTAATAAAATCCCTCTGTTCTTATCAAATCCTTTACATGGCTTAAAATGCCCATTCTAGTCTAGTGTTTACCAATTGCCTTACTATAACAGTCTCACCACTCTTCACTCAGTGACTGACTCACAATCTACTTTACACTTCTATCCTATCAATGCTTTCAGATTTTTAAAATAATGTAATGAAATATTTTCTCCTAAAAATATTATACCACAAAAGCATATTCTGAAAACTCTGCAGTTGCCATGAAACCATGTCTTGAAGTCTGTGAAAAACAGACCATACTACCCCAGATGATAATGTTTAATTTTTGCCTTCAGATAACAGATTGAATAAAAGAACTATCTACAAAAACAAAGGCAAATTATTTCCCAGACTATTCAAATCATTTGAATGGAACCACCAACTATGGACTGGCATGCTAAGAACAAAACTATAGATTACATTAGGAACTTTTCTTATAAAAGCTGTCCTTAAGTCACATTACTTTACAATGACTGATAATTAAATATTGATGGAAAGTTTCATCCTTCAGAATTGCAATCTATTTGATGTATTAGTACCCTTATCTTCAAAAATATCCCTCAGCTTTGACAGCTGCCCCTTACAATTTTCCTGCAACTCTAAGTTCTTTTAAATAACTAAGCCTTTAAAGGCCCTTACACAGCTGTTCTTGAATCTCCAGTCAGCCTTAGGCAATGACATCGGTTCTAGGTTAGAATAGAAGCTATTTACTTACCATATTGTAGGTGGCTCAGAGCCTTCTATTTCTAAGTAATCATACTTTTCTTCCATTTGGAAATCAGTAAATATGAGTGAAATTGTATCCCCAGGCTCTGCTACAATGGTCCAAGTGCAATCAGCATTGTTATGGTACTCATTGGGAAAACTAGGGCTTGAAATGATGCCACTGGATCCTCTCATCGTTCCTCCACATGCATCTTCAGCTGTTAAAACAAGAACAAGATGTCCAGTTATAAGTCATTAAGAAAAATGAAATTAAAGCAATTCTGTTGACAGTTTTGGATAAAAACAACAGTCCAAATATTGTGACACAAAGTACATATTATACTAATAAAGATTAAATAAAATGAGAAGTCCATGAAAACATTTTAAACACATATATAAATATAAACCATATCTTTATAATTTTATAATCATTAGCTGAAATAGCAATGAAAGTAAGTAAAAATCTAAAGTTCTGTTAGATCTCAGGATAACAGGACCAAGATTTCTTTTCATTGATAAGGTGAGGAAATGAATAAAACAAAACCAACATTGTTCCTAAGGTCTGTTATGGGAAATCTTTAATCACTTTGTACACATTCATGGGAGGCTGAGTTTTATTTTTATTTTTTTAATGTAGGTATGTACAAAATAAAGAAACAATTTAAGAGAAAATACAATTTTTTGTCAGTGACATTTTTCAAAAGCTTTTGAAAGTATTTGTGAAATTATACTTTAAATAAAAATACATTGAGGAGCCTGTGTGGCTCAGTTGGTTGGATGTCCGACTCTTGATTTTGGCTCAGGTCATGATCCCCAGGTTCTGGGATTGAGCCTCACGTTGGGCTCCACACCAGGCCTGGAATCTGCCTGAGATTCTCTCTCTCCCTTTCCCTTCCCTCCTTCCCCCACTTTCATGCATGCTTGAGCACTCTTTCTCTCTCTAAAATAAATAAAGTCCTTAAAATACATCACTCTTCTAGGAAACTTTAGAGAGAAATAATATAGTAATTAATATATCTTTGGTAATGTATTCCATATAACTCCACCAAATAATGTAAACATATTTTGCTAGGTATTTGTGTGATATATGTATGTCCAATGTTATAAATAAATTTTTACTGGCTTTATCTTAGGACCTATGGTTCCCATTTTCCAAATAGGGCTCATGGGTTCTCCACAAGTCTATTTTTCGCCAAGGGTATATGCTAACAGAGGGAATACTTGACCATCTATGTTTAGTGTGAGATGTGTAAGATAAAGTTCCTTGTTTTATAAAGACACTGAAACCATAAAATTTGTCTTGACATAACACTGTTCAGGAAAGTCAGGTTAATAGGTTACTAGTTTACTAGTACAGTAAACTGTCTCAAGATCTAGGCAGTTACCTTGAGACACTCAGAAAGTTCCATCAATTTTAATCAAATGTTAGAGGGAAAAAATTGGCTCTATAATGACCAAATATTATTTGGTGTAATGACTTAAACTCCATAACTTTACTAGAGATGGACAGCATCCTGTTTAACTCCATAATGGGCCAGGGATCTCAAAATGCTTTGGTACCAGGAACATTATCACTATACTATATACATCAATAACATTAGCTTCTTCCTGTCACTCTTTATGTATTTAACTATGTAATTCATAAATTGAAAGTAGAAGTTTATTACTCTTAACGGATACTTAACTTTTATCACCCACCATTGTAAAAGTTATATTTATTTACATTACATGCCCTTTCTATATTTTTAAGTTTTGGGGGGTAATTAGAAAGAAGAAATGGTCCTGTCTAGACTATGAGGCATATTACTAAATTTTCTTGACAGAACACAAAGTGTCTTCCCTCAGTATCTTAACTTTAACCTATAGTAAGCATGTCCCTCTGTAGCCTACCCTGACCCCAAACTACCTCTCCTCTTTGTCTTCTCAGTACCAACACCGAGATGGAGTAGTACTTTGGAAATAAATGTTACACTATCATGTATTTGTAGTATAACTAGTACACAACCTATTCAAACCATAGCTCTATGAGCTATTTATTTCCATGTCTCTAGATACAATCCCAAGTAAAGATATATTTCAGTTAACATTAAAATTTTTAAAACTCCTTTTTTATTCAAAAATCTCAGTCCATTGATTAGTACATCTAGTGCTGGGTACTTGCAAAATAATTGACTTCTTTGGGTTAAGGTTCTTTCTCTCCCTAGTTTGGGCTTGTGACAGATGGGGCAAATATAAGGCAGAACAATGAGCTCTTCTCCTCTGTTTTCCCTCCTAATATTTTTGTTCATATTCCTCTACTCACTGAGCATTCTGTGATTCCTCCTGGAGTTGGTTGTAGAAGAGAATGGGGGATATGAATTGTTTTACTTGTCTGAAAATGATTTGGTACCATTTTCTAGGATTGTTAGCAGATGATTAAGGAAAGATGATTCTTTTGCTCATGAATCTTTATGGGATCCTCAGGGGTGTTCCATTAAGTCCCTTGTTGTGGGGGAATGTGTCTAACTGTTTGGCTGCCTACATTTCTCCCTTCTAACATGGATATAGAATAATTTACTTCCATCTTCTTTCCAACTACATCTCCTCATTTTTCCAGGTGGGCCTCTTGGGAAGGATCTAAGACAATTCAAGAGAACTCCCTCACAAAAGTCCTGCATTTGGTCAAATGAAAACATACCTCATTTATTCATATACCTCAACTGCAGCCTTATGGCTTTACCATCAACATTTAAGTATTTCAACCATGGTTTAATAAAAATATACTGTTTCCCCAGACCTACAGGTCACACAAATCAATTTCTTTGCATGGTTTCCTTGAAATTTCTGCAAGTTCAGAGAAGAGAGAAATCAACCCAAACTCCTAATACAGGAGATGGATCACAACTTGTACAATAGCTCTCTCTAGGGACATTTTTATTTTACAGCAAAATAACCTCAATCTGAAAGTATGAATAACTTGTACTTGAAAATAAGATGGGATTGCAGATCTTACAACACTGAAACCAACATTCTTGCCAATTCTCATATCAAGTTCTTTGTTAAGCACTCCTGTTTATCTCTTATCTCTATAGAGAGACTGCCATAGAATCAGCATCTGACAAAATTGTGAAATAGGTAGTTTGCTTTTGTATGGGTTATATGTATAACAGTTTGGCGAGGTAGCCCTCCTTGAATGCTATAATCATTCTAGGTTTAATAATCCAATAATCATTGGCCTAGGTTTAATACAATACTTATAAATACTATATATATATATATATATATATATATATATATATATAATACAATACTAATAATAGGCCAATAATCATTGGTCTAGGTTTAATACAATACTTATAAAAGCCAATACATTTCCTTTAATCATAGACTGTTTTAGATTATATTATATAAACTAATTTTTTTTAAATTTTATAACAGAGTTGGAACAAGTGGAAGGCAGCATTAGAATAAGCCATGAATCCCTTAAATCCAGTGGTGCACTTTCTCTGTTTAGTAACATTGCCTGGTCACTGGTCAAAGTGAGTTGGTCTTTTAGTTCATTTGGCACCACTCTGTCCTGGCCACCACTAGCCTTGCCTGCTGGATTAGTGTTGCCTGCAAGATCTTTTGTCTGGCAGTTCACAGAAAGAACAGGAGTCACTAAGTTTGTTCAAGACAACCACTTCTTAACAGACTCCAGACACATATGGGATCATGTTGGTTATTTGTACAAATCTTCTGTGAATTATGAAGTGAATTCATCTGGCCATCTGTTCAAAACATATCCATTATGATCTATGAGGTACCAAGGGGAACTGTGCTAGTCTCTCAGGCTATGGTGATGATCAAAAGTTAGAATAATCTCTGCCTTCATTGAGCATCCTGTCCAGTAGAGAGTGAAGTTCTAAACAAATGACAAACACTTAAAAGTTACATTTCTGTAGGGCACTGTGAATAAAAAGCATTAGTCCTGATGTCATATGGTGGTCTTTGAACTAATTAGGGAATTCAGGAACACAGACTCTCTGAGGAAGTGATTGGAACACTGAATGTTATATATATATATATAAACAACAAATCTTGGAACACTACATCAAAAACTAATGACCTAATGTATGGTGACTAACATAACTTAATTCAAAAAACTTTGAAAATTTTTAAAAAGAACCTGAAAGTTCAGATTTGAAACCTGAAAGGTGAATAGTAATCATTAACTAGATGAGAAGCAGAAGGAAATGTGTTCTGAATAGGTACACTGAAACTTGCACTGGAGAAAGTAGGCAATCTCCAAACAGAAAGAAAATCTGTGCTGTTGCCAAGACATGAGGGGCTATGTGGTACTAAATACAGTTAATTGGAAGGGCAACTAGGGTCTAGACCTCATATAAACTTTCCAACAAGCTTTTGGAATTTCTTTAGAGCTATGGAAAGTTATTGATGGGTTTTCATCAGAAATGACATGACTGGATTTGGGATTTGAAAATATCATTCTGGTAGCTCTTTGGAGTTGACAGAGGAGTAAGAAAATAGCAGATCAGATTAAGGGGTTGGATCAAGAGTTCAGACAAATTTTTCCATGCTTTGTTACTTCCTCAAAATAAACAATCTCTCATTTTTCAGTGTTGTAGTGTATTTTTACCTCAGTTCTTCAGATTAGTTTGATCTTTGTAGGCATTTTGGAATAAATAGCATCATGACAAAATAAATTAGAATACTCCTCTTAGGCCTGTTTTTAAGAAAATTTTTTCACGTAAAGAGTAAAGCAATGTGATTGACTATCTCAGATTTATCTTGTACTTAACTAGAAGTTGTGTTGGCTTCAAAATGTGGTTAGTTATAATACAGAATATAGTGGATAATAAAAAGGTTGGTTATTTCTCTACTCTTGTTCTAAGAAAAATACATAGGTTGTAAGATTGAAATTATGCTATTTTAAAAATATACTGGATGATGGAAAGTTGCATGTTAAGAAGCTTGCAGTCAATTTCTTGTAAAACAGGAAGAAAACAACCAGTTTAGCCAATAGAATAAATGAGGTAAATGTGGTATTTTAAGAATAAGCTTTTTTTTTTTTTTTAATAATCATTTTGACTTGGGACTTCTTCCAACAGCATGGGGAAAATACTATTAACTCTCCTTAATTCTTAATGTACTAAAATCTATTGATAAAAACTATGGCTGTTAAATTTAAAATTCTATTAAACCTAATTTTCCTTGTTTGTAATAATTAAAACATCATCAAATAACTTCTACTTCTTTAAAATAACTGAATTTATGTAAACTTGGTAAACAATCTCTTTAATCTCTCACAGATACAGCAGGGAGAAAAGTCACAGATAAATTTAAAAATTAGTTGTATTTAAGGGCAAATATTAAGAAAAAAAGTTTAATATTTTTCCACACATATATTTTTCCTAAAATTAAATTTTATTTACTTTCCATGTCTTTGACTCATTTATATACTGAAAATACCAGACTTTGTTTTGGCTTTGGTTAGGAGACGATACATTTCATTTAAGATCTTGTAAATTGGAACTGCCACAAAACATGACAGTAAAAAAAAAAGCATCAAAAAAATACGAAAACACTTAAAACAATATTTTGTAGTACATCTTTGCAGATATTGATCTCATACTGTGCTCTGCCCTGCTATTAGTTTCTTCTGAAATAACGTAGGGATGGGGTATAGGGGTGTTAGGAAATAGGCTTGTTTATCAAAAAAGATATATTAACTGTAAATCTTAGAAAATGAGTACACTTGGTGAATTCCAAATGCTAAGCGTTCAATTCATATCAGACTATATCATGGCAAATTTTTTGCAACTCTCCCTTGTTAAATCTCAACCTTCTATTAGCAGTCAAGTAAAACTGACATCTACATGGATTCTTGTTCCTTTGTAGACAGTCATCACTGTTGTACCTCTTAATTAGACAAACTATTTAGATATTACATTAAATAATTATCCATTATATAGAATTAATAACATTAAATAATTATCCATTATATAGAAGTATATAGTAATTATCCATTACATAGAAGAGCAGCTGTTTCATTTCTGTGACTCTCCTTGTTTACATTTCATAGTTCAGCCTTATGCATCTTCATGTTTAAGGAGAAACACTTTTCTCATAGAGAAGAAAATTGAGCAACAGGGTAGTTAAATTGTACGCCTTCTAGATTGGTAGTTTTATGTTTTTCAAGGCACAATACATAATGCTGTTCCAAGTTTTAAGGAAAAGAGTACACATTTTATGATTATGGGGAAAACCAAAGTGTCCTTATTTTCATTTCTCATTCCAGTACCTTCAGCTTCTTTCATATCAAAACAGATAAAATTAAATTCATCTTAGAATCAGATTTATAACAACTTGAAGAAGAAAAACATTCATCATTCATCCAGATGAACACTATGGAAAGGGAAAGTAAGCTAAGCATAATGGCACTCAGCATTGTTTATTCCTAAATACTCAAATATGCTTTAGAGAAAGTATCTCTTAATTTATATTTACCTTCCTAACAGACATGTTTAGAAAATGAGAAGGTGAGATAATGCACTGAGGAAAGTAATTAATAAATGTGTGGATTTTTATTTTAATATTTAGCTTAAAATCTCCAAATAAGAAAGAAAAGCATCCATTCAATAATAATTTAAATTATTTAAAGATTTGCAGGAAAAAAAAAATCTTTCACTCAAGAGGGAGCCATGACAGAGTAACAGGGAGCAAATTTACAAGCCTTTCTTCAAAAAAAATTAAAAACTAAGCAAAATAATTTTTTTTAACACTGCACTAGAGCCATACAGAATTTTGACTCTCAGAAAGGAGAGGAATAAAGGAGGAGAACCCTATAATTGACTGGCTTTCTGTCTAGAAACTCATTCAGGACCAAGGGATTATCAGTAGAACATGATGCTCTCCTTGAGCTAAGTAGACAGTGTTCAGGTACCATGACATGCCCATAGTTGTAAGACAGGATTCAGAGAAGGAGCTCTGCCAAAAAACAACTCACAAAATCTGCAATGTAGCCCTGTGGATCTCTGCTAAATATGAACAAATGCACATAAAGGGTGAAATTCCATGCAGACAGGCAAAAAGAGACCAAGAACCTTTGTCCTAAATGGCTCTAAGAGCGCACACAGGGTTTGGTATTTTGCAAATTCCTCCAGCTATGATAGAGTTGTCTTTAAGTAACCAGAGTATTCAGTAGCAATTCAGAAGGGATGAACTTCATTAGAGGGGCTAAACAATCCCTGAAGCAAATTTTCCTTTAGAACTGCCATGACAAAATTTAAAAACAAACCTCAAAGACACTATCTGAACCTAATGTAACTTGGCTTTAGATCAGGAGAAAATCCAACATTCTTTAAAAGACGAAAACTAAAAAAAAAAACACTAAATCCAACACTCAATAACTTAAAATTCACAATGTTCAACATCTAGTAAAAAAGGAGTTGTCATCTCAAGAGGCAGAAAAATACAACCCATTAGCAAGAAAACTATTACTCAATAGAAACTAAACAAAAATGGAGATGATGGAATTATTATAATTTTGTTCTACAATTTAAAGCAAGGCTTGGCAAACTACATATCAAGTTCTATCTGAATTATACCCTATTTTTGTATTGCCTAAAATATGGGCACGACTTTAATAATTTTAAAGAACTATAAAAACAGATGAAAAACAAACTAAAATCAAAGATAAATATATAATAGAAACCATATGTACAATGCAAAGTCTAAAATATTCATTACATAAATGCTTACAGAAAAAATAAACATGGTGAACATAGTGGAAGGTATAGTATATAGTATGTATATAGTAACCAAATAAAGCCTTAAGAGACAAAATACATATTATTCTAAATGAAAATAATTGATCAGTAGAGTTTATAATAATTAGATACTACAGAATAAAATATATTGAACTTGATAGCAGAGCAACAGAAACTATTCAAAATGAAGGAGAAAGGAGAAAAGAACTTTAAGAAGAATTTCCCTGTAAGAAATTAGAAAGCATTCTGACATAAGTTATACTGAAGTTCCAAAAGGCAGTGGGGCAGAGTAGAAGCATGGGAAGCTATTTGAAGATATAATGGACAAAGAAAAATCCAAATTTGATGAAAACTAAAAACCTATAGATATAAGAGGTAAAGGGTTTGGAGCACCCTAGTACAGCAGAGATAATTAGCTAAGCACCAAAATTCCTTTTTTTTAAGTTAATTTTTTATTGTTATATTAGACACCATACATCATTAGTTTTTGATGTAGTGTTCCAAGATTCATTGTTTACGTACAACACCCAGTGCTCCATGCAATGCATGCCCTCCTTAATATCCATCAACAGGCTCATCCATCCGTCTACCCTCCTCCCCTCTAAAACACTCAGTTTGTTTCTCAGAGTCCACAGTGTCTCATAGTTCATCAACCCCTCCGGTTTCTCACCCGCCCCCGCCACTTCACTTTTCCTTTCCTTCTCCAAATGTTCTCCATGTTATTCTTTATGTTCCACAAGTAAGTGAAACCAAAGTGATAATTTATCTTCTCTGTTTGGCTTATTTCACTCAGCATAATCTCCTCCAGTCCCATCCATGTTGATGTAAAATTTGGTTATTCATCCTTCCTTATGGCTGAGTAATATTCCATTGTATATATCGACCACATCTTCTTTATCCATTAGTCTGTTAAAGAGCATCTTAGCTCTTTCCACAGTGTGGCTCTTGTGGACATGGTTGCTATAAACATTGGGGTACAGATGGCCCTTCTTTTCACTACATCTGTATCTTTGGGGTTAATAACCAGTAAAGCAATTGCAGGGTCACAGGGCAGCTTTATTTTTAATTTTTTGAGGAATCTCCACACTGTTTTCCAAGGAGACTCACCAACTTGCATTCCCACCAACAGTGTAAGAGGGTTCCCCTCTCCCACTCTCACATGTACTGTTGTAACCAGAGATAGCTGCTAAAATAGACCAAATATTCTTTGTGCTTCCTATATCTAGGCTCAGCCATGCAACTGAATTCCGGTGAACAGTCAGTGGCATGAGCTACCACTACAAGTTCTGCCTATAAAAACCCACAAGATCATACACTCTCTTCTTTTCTACTTATGTTATCAGGATATTGTGCCCCAAGTGACCTTAGAGGTCACAGGTTGGTTGAAGACTTTTTTTCCACATAGGTACTTGAAATCTCTCTCTCCCTTTAATTTTTAAACTTTATAAAGACAAGGATGGTATTTATTTTCGTCCACATAATATTTCTATTATTTAAAAAAAGATATGACATATAGTGGAGGTTTATATGAATGTACTGAATTAAATATAAGTAAATGAGTAAATATAATTATTTGAACTGATCATCAAATTGGATTTGATCTCGGGACCATCTCTCTGTAGAGTAGAATAAAAAGAGAATCACAAAGAATATATCAGTATTCCAAAGCAGAGGAATTGCAGCAAAAAGTCAAAATTGAGTAGAAAAATGAGAGAAACTGCTAAATAAATTTAAGAACTAAATGTATGTTGCATGGCAAAAGCTTCAAAATTGAAAGAGTGCTTAATTGGAAAGCTTATTGCTATTCAGCACTTGGAGGGTGGGAGTGAGTCAAGTTTTAGATTTTTCTCCATATTTAACTTCAATAAAGTGTAACTTCATTATTTACAGAACTATAAATTAGAATATTCAAGAGAATCACCAGATTAAATATATAGCTTAATGTGTGTATTTAGCAAGACCACTTATATACAGGCAATAAATAACATATCAGTATCAATATCTGAATAGATACTGAAATTTTATAAACATCATCTCTAATAGGATAAATTTTCAAATATTTAGAAATAAAAATTCTGAAAACACAAAAAGCCTGAGCAAAGCTCTACTTACCTTTTTTTTTTTAAAGATTTTATTTATTTATTTGACAGACAGAGATCACAAGCGGGCAGAGGCAGGCAGAGAATGGAGGAAGCAGACTCCCTGCTGAGCAGAGAGCCTGATGCAATGCAGGGCTCTTTCCCAGGACCCTGAGATCATGATCTGAGAAGGCAAAGGCTTTAACCCACTGAGCCACCCAGACACCCCAGCTCTACTTATATTTTTGAGACAAACTACAGATCTATATAAATATTCTATGCTTTCAGACTGGTAATCTAAAAATGTTGGTACTTCCCAGTTTAATCTATAGTTTTAGTGTAATTATATTCAAAATTTTGCTTGTGCATATGTGTATGCATATATATAAACTGACAACCTGATTTTTTAATTTATCTAGAATTGCGAAGAAAGCTAAGCATAATTAAGAAAATCCTGAAGAGAAAATAAAGCTAAATAAGCAGCAATAATGCTCATCATAAAGCCACACTAATCAAATCAATGAGGAATTAAAAGTAAATACAGGCCAGTCAACCATGGAACAGAATAAAGTCTTCAGTAACACACACACACACACACACACATTTAAACACTTGATTTATGACGGGACAGCACCATAGAGCATTGGGAATAGAACATCTTTTCATTAAATGGTGCTGGGTCAATCAACTACCCATACACTATAGTCAATGTCAGAGGAACCATTAATCTAAATATAAAAGGTGAAGCAATATAGCCTCTAAAACAAAATGTAAGACAACATCTTCATGTCCTTAGGATTGTCAAAATTTTCTTAAATAGATATAGTACACTACATTAAAATTAGGAATGCTATTCTTTAAGAGAAGATAGTCACATGGTGGAAGATATTTCCAATACACATAACTAAAGAGGGTCCATCCAAAATATGTAAACAACTTTTACAAATCATTAAGGAAAAGGCAAACAACTAATAACAAAATGAACAAAACACTAGACCAGGCATCTCACAATGAAGAATGGACCAACTGTTCATAAACATATAAGAACCATACTCTATGTATGAGTCATCACAGAAATTCAAATTAAAACTAAATTTCTCCATTACACACACACCAAGATGTTTAAATGATGAAAAGTAATAACATAAAAGTTAGCAAGACTGTGAAACAACTAAAATTCTATACACTCCTGGTAGTTCTGTAAATTAGTACAGCCACTTTAAAAAACTCATTGGCAGATAATCTAATAAAGCTAGCCATGTCTTATGATTTAACATTCCCATTACTAGGAATTTTTCAGATGTGCATCAAAATATATTTATAGGAACATTCATAGATGCATTACTTCTAATAACCAAATCTGGGGGAAAAACAATATTCACCAAAGATATATATTAATAGTTGTTTAGTATTATAGTGTATTGCCATCAATCTATAAAAATAAACTATTACTACATGCAAAATGATAATGAATCTCACAGAGAAAAACTCGTTGAAGAGTACATACTGCAAGATTCCATTTTATGGAGTTGAAAATGGGTAAAAATAATTTGTAGTACTAGAAATCAGAAGGTTATTTACTTTCAGGAAAGGACAGGATAGTGACTGGGAAGGAGTGTCCCAGAGATATCTTACGTTTGAGTAATATTATGTTCTTGATCTGGGTGGTAGTAAAAAGGCTGCATTGGTTGTGTGAAAATTCATCAAGCTATACACTTGGAAGTTATGACCTTTCCATATACATGTTATATTTTAATAAAACCATTAGGAAGTAAAAGGGAAACTACCTCAAAAGCACACATCTCCATCTAAGTCAGCAAATATATTGTGAGGTATCCCCTGATTCCCTAAGAGAATGGCCAAATCTGGCTCTCCTCTTCTTGAATCATGATTAGAAACTGAGCATGATTCAAACATTCATGATTGGCTTGGTCAGCAATTCTCAAAGTTTAGCATGAAAGGGCACCTCAGGGGCTTGAAACATGATTGCTGGGCCTGGCTCCAAGAATTTTTGATTCAGTAGGTCCAGGGAAGAGCCTAGGAATTTGCAGTTTGACAGATGTAGTTTCAGAGAAAAGGCAGCCACCATCACAGTTCCTCTATTTTTTAGAATTCTTATCCTCGTTGACACTTCATTTTTAACCTCTGTCACTGTCCTTGAGTCCCCACTCTCCCTGATGCTTTTTACTCTCAGAAGGCAAACATTAATGCCACTCCATTTTCAAAAGTGAGAATATTAAGGGTATGATTTCCCTACAAATTTCCCAAATTTTATCAACTTTGTTTCAACATAGGCTAAACATTAGAAACATCTGGAGAACATTATTTTCTTAAGATTTATTAATTTATTTGAGAGAGTGAACTAGTGAGTATAGGTGGGGAGAGCCACAGGAAGAGAGGAAATCTCAAGTAGACTCCATGATGAATGCAGAGCCTGATGCAGGGCTCAATCCCAGGAACCTGAGACCATGACCTGAACAAAAATCAAGAGTCACGGGCTTAAATGATTGAGCCCCTTCAGTGCCCCTGGAGAACATTTTAAAATGCATATTATTCAATTCCAACCTCAAAATTCTTATTTAATTGATAGTGGAATAAACCCCAAGATTCCTATTTAATTGGTTAATAATGAGATCAATATTAAGGCAATTTAAAAAAAGTTCCCTCAGGTGACTCTAATGCCTGACTATAATCAAAAATGTTTTGCTAGAACTTAGGTAAAGTAACAAATCCATTCACTTGGGTACTTAACCCCATCTGTCTAAGTTCAGGTCTTTACTCCTGGGATCACTTAAGCTGGTAAATAACTCTTTAACACCATCCTACAAGTCCAAATACAAGTGAAGTCAATACCCCCACCCTCAAGTAGCAAGTAAGAGTTATTTCTTTTTCTTTTTTGAGTAAAGTTTTCTTTAATCATCTTTTCCTAACAGAAATTTCCCCTCTTGCCTTTTCAAATTCCTCAGAAAATTTACGTTTAATGTTTCTACTTACTTACCTTTTACTCATCCCTTAATTGACTGCAATCTTATTTTTATTCACATATTTTTTTCTTTTCAAATTTTTATTTAAATTCTCACAGTTAACATAGAGTGTAATAGTGTAATACTAGTTTCAGGAGTAGAAATTAGCAGTCATTACAACAAATACCTCTCACCTATTTAGCTCATCACCCACTCACCTCCCTCTAGCAATCCTCAATTTGTTCTCTATAGTCTGCTTCTTGGTTTATCCCTATTTTGTTCTGTTCATTTATTTTGGTTCTTAAATTCCACATATTAGTGAAATCATAAGGTTATTTGTCTTTCTCAGACGTATTTCCCTTAGCATGATATACTCTTGCTCCATCTATGTTGTTGCAAATGGCAAGATTTCATTCTAGAAAGAATAGAATAGCCACTAGAAAGTGGCTGAGTAATATTCTATTATATATATACATATATCACATCTTCTTTAACCATTCATTAGTGAATGGACATTTCCACAGTTTGGCTATTGTTGATAATGCTGCTATAAACTATCAGAAGCCTTTTCCTAAATTCACCACTGATCTCCTAAAGGACACATGCATGTTCAACATGTTTTAATGGGCCTTCATGTGACATTTAACATTGTATTAACTCATTCCTTTTGAGAACTCTCCCTTTTTTGGCTTTTTGTGGAATATGTTACTGATTACACTTATACCTATCTAACTACTTCTTAACCATCAATTCACTGTCTCCTCTCTCCCTACCAGTTACTTTAATAACAGCCTTCTACTGCTCTTTTCATAATATATACTTTCTCCCAAGGTGACAATATCTAATCTTTATTTCAGCTCTCCTGCAAGTATACTGTCAATTCTGAAATCAATGTCATTTAACTTATCTTCTTCACCATCCATTCAACTGCCCAAGGGAAATCTTTAATAAAACATATTAACTAATTTTGTTAGCAATCACCCTTTCCAAAATCTTTGTTTATTTCATAGTTACTGATTGCATAAATTTCAGTAGAAGGATTTACTGATTCTCATCTGAACAGGGAGCATTCAGAAACTGTAGGAGTTTGAAGAAGTGGTTGAGGCTAAGTAAAACAGAAGAAACAGTTACTGAGATACAAGAAACATTTGCATCCAAGATTCTGATTGAAAATATTGTGAGGCAGAAACAATACTTTGTGTTTATTGCTCTATTTCCTCAGCAAGACTGCATATCACCACTACCCAGGATTTTAGGACAGTGCCCTTAAGCTAAGGGTTTTCTAATGGGAATTGGGCAAAAGTGACTTAAGTCACATCCATGGCTAGTCCCTAAAAATATTTCACATCCTCCCTGCCTAGGAATGGACAACTTAAAAACCATCTTTTTTCCTATCCCTTTGTATTATTTTTTACAGGAAAGCCTAGAATATCTTTTAAAAATTAAAATCATATCATGTCACACATATTCTCCTGTTTGTAACATTTTAATCACTTTCCATGATTTTGGAATAACATCAGTGTCCTTACCATGACCTTAAACAATCTTAATTCACAACCTCTAAGATAACAATAATCACAGATGGCAGTAACTATAAGATCAAGATGGGTCACTAGCCCTACAATGGAAATTGCATGGTTGAGAAGTTAATATTTATTGAATTAAACAATTGAGAAGTCAAGATTTCCTTAGTATTGCAACATTGGCCATTAGTTATATAGACAGTGTATATTAATCCTATTGGAACTCATTTTGTCATGTGGATTGTTAAAGAAAATTTCCAGAAATAAGGAATGCTTATTTTCAGATTTAAATTTGATGTATTTTTAGATGCTTTCTCCCTTGTTTTATCTTATAGGCCAGATAACTAAAGAGTCACTCATGTCTTGTGTACATTTTTATAAATCCCATACAGTGTTTTACCAAATCCAAAATTATAGAACTTGAGCCCAGTTTACTTGAAAATGGAAAATTGAAAATTGTTAATTTATTTTATGGAAGACTCAGCTCGTTTAAACAGCAAGAGTGTAACCCTGTGTGGACAGAAACAAAGGCTATCTTTCTCTTTGTATTTTCAGTGCCTAGAAATATGGTTGGCACTTAATGGATGGTCAAGATATCTTAAGTGATATTGAGTAGAATGGAGGATATCACTGACTTCTATGTGGACTTTGAATGATTTCTTACAAAATCAGAGTATTTCCCTCCTCTAATTCAAGTGTATTGACTCCTTGATTTTATTACTTCAGTTGTAGATATAAATCATTTTGTTGAGAGACATTTTTAACTTTGTCTAACACTGTTCTTCAAAGAATGATAATAAACAGTCATTAGAGTATGTGTATTCTACAAATATTTCCATATAGATGATGAATTCTTTTAATACAGAAACAGGTTTAATATATTTTTAGTTGGTTTACTTATTCATGCTCCATCATTTCTCAGTGCTCCATCTCCATCTCAACCTTAATTTTTCCTTCTTCTCTTGTACTGTTAAAATGTATTCTCTATAGGAAGATTAAGAGTGCTTCTTTAAAGTGGAAATTAAAAAACAATATCACTAACACTCTTCAGTTTGCAACACTCTAATAGCCTTTCTTGAATTTGGAATAAAACTAATATCCTTCCCATGATCTTCCCAATGGTCTTAATCCATAATCCTCTCATTAAGCTCAAGCCACATGGCTTATTTTTCATTTTCTTAACAACCTCCTTCCAACTTTAGGACCTTTAACTGTTCTCTAGGCTGGCAACTTCTTCCTTAAGATCTTTCCAAGGTTGCCTATATGACCACATCCAAACCAGTGAGGCTTTCCTTGACTAATGACTATATCAGCTAAAACATCCTGCATCAGTCTCTACCACATCACTTGTTATATTTTCTTCATTTAACTCATCATACAGTTAGTGTTGTTTATTGTCTCATTTATTTCTGGAGTATAAATGTCATGACATCTTCATTACATTACTAATACATTAGTCACAGCATTATTCCAAGTATCTAAAACACAGTTGGCTTATGGTAGACACCTAAATAATATATTCTGTTTAAAAAATATTTTTACTCTTCCATATGCCCATGAAATATCTTCAAAAATATTTGACAGGTAGTGTTATGTTGAACTTAAAAGTGGGTACTCTAGAATCAGAGACTGGGGACAAATCTGATACTAATGAATTGTGTGACCTAAATTAATTTACTTAAGCTTCATCTAAGCTGGTTTATTTGTACAATTATTATTTTGATAGTCCATGTGTGTTGACTTAAATGTTGCCAACAGCCTCTCAGTTGCATATTTTCTGTTTTATCAATATCCTAGCAGTTTTATTTTTCTGTATGAAGACAAGGTTCTGGCGAGGGATTGGCACAATTAACTTGTTACTCCCTCTGGCAAAACTGTCACAGCAGGGGGTAGATACCCCATTCACAAGCTTACATATTTTATTTCACTCTTGCTATCTCTACTAGTTGAATGACACGTTCACTGCTTCTGTTTGTATCTCATCTTCTGCTACAAAATAGAATAATAAGAACAGAATAGAAAAAAAAAAGTAGCATATCCTTGTCCCTGAGAGGCCCTGTCAAAAGGCAAATTATGAGAGCACTTTTAGTATAATTGGAAGAGTTCTGCAGAGCCTAATTGCTTAAAAATAGGCTGTCTCTCAATCTGCTCCTGAATTTACTATATTTTAAATATTAGTTTGTTTTGGAATCTATTTCCAACCAATGGAATTCAGAAGAAAGTAGATATTTAGTGAAACATAAACTAGATAATTTTGGTTGAAATTGGATAGTATTCAGGGTGCCTGGATTGCTCAGTCTCTAAAACATCCAACTCTCAGTCTCAGTTCTGGTCCTGTTCTTACAGTCGTGAGTTCAAGCTTAGCATTGGGCTCCACGCTGCAATGTGAAGTCTACTTTAAAAAAAAAAAAATGGGGGGGGAGTATATTTTATACATGAAAGTACTCTTCTAAACCTGTAAAACAGATCATCAAATGTAATACTAACAATGACTCTATAAAGGAAACAAAAAAATAAAACTATTTATATTTTACAGAAGAGGAAGTTGAAGAACAGAGAGGTCAGTAACTTGCCCAAGATTACATAGCTGTGAAGTGGCAGAGCCAAGTTTCTAATGAAGCCATCTTAGAGAATAGCTTTAACCACTATACACACTGTAGTGTGATATGAAAAACAAGTGAGAAAAAGTGAAGAAGAGAGTGCACAAACATACACAATGATAGAGGCAACATGGGGAGATGGAAAGGCATGCCCAAAGCCTGAGAGGAAGCTAAGACAATCCAAAGTCTAGGAAATTAGGATTGTTCTTTCTAAATTTTTTCTAGAAAGTCCCTCCTGAGGCCAAATACAAATGATGAACATCAATAATGTTTGTGGCAAATTCTCTCTCAATCTCTCATCCTCCATATTTGAATAAAAATTAGTAGAGAAAGGGGGCACCTGGCTGGCTCAGTGGGTTAAGCCTCTGCCTTCAGCTCAGGTCATGATCTCAGGGTCCTAGGATCGAGCCCCACATCGGGCTCTCTGCTTAGCGCAGAGCCTGCTTTCCCTTCCCCCTCTGCCTTCCTCTCTGCCTACTTGTGATCACTGTCAAATAAATAAATAAAATCTTTAAAAAAAAAGAATCAATACAGAAAGTAGTTAAACATACAGTATAAAATTTCACATTGGGTAAACAACTGGAATATAGGATGCACATAACATCTTAGATTGGTTTTATTAGTAAATTGTAATCACAAGTGATTTATGAAAATAAGATGATCATTATGACATTTCTATAGTATGGATTATTTTTATAAAAATGTGAACTTTGAGACAGACAACATTTAAACCTTAAATATTTAAGTAATTCAGATAAGATGTTTTTATTTTTTATACAAATAGGAAGTTTTTTCTAATGGTATTTTTTTAAAGATTGTATTTATTTATTTTAGAGAGAGAGACAGAGCTAGTCTGAGCAGGGGGAGGGGCATCAGGAGAGAGAGAGAGAGAATCTCAAGCAGACTCCCCACTGAGGGTGGAGCCTAACATGGGGCTCAATCCCAGGACCCTGAGATCATGACCTGAACCAAAATCAAGAGTTGGCCACTTAACCAAGTGAGCCACCCTGGTACCCTTTCTAATGGTTTTTAAATGCATAATTGAGGTGTTAGTCTAAAAACACAAATTGTGTGTGTGTGTGTGTGTGTGTGTATAAGTGTATATACTCACACACACATACAAATATACACACACACATATACCTAAAATGTCTAAGAAAATGAGGTTATTATGAATTCACCTGCACCATACTTCAAGTATGAATGCTTTTCTGAAGTTTTTAATGGAATTTACACAAAATGACATACAGAATGCTCCTGTGCAAATTCATGTTTATATTATAGCAATGTTGACAAAATTTATAACATGCTGCAATATTTCCACTTAATTAACAATTACAGGCTTTCTACTTGCATAAAGAAATTCATTCTTGGGACACCTGGGTGATCAGTGAAGCATCTGCTGTCAGCTCAGGTCATGATCCCAGGGTGCTTGAAGCTAATCCTGCATTGGGCTCCTTGCTCCAGGGGGAGACTCCTTCTCCCTCTGCCTGCTGCTCCCCTTGCTTGTGCTCTTACACATAAATAAGATCTTCAAAAAAAGAAATTAATTCTTACTAAAATTAACTGAACTGAATAAATATGGTCCCTTAAAGATATTTTTTTCTTTATTATTTATTCTAAATGGAGTAAGTATTTGTGGTTTTTGTATGTCCTTCAGCACATCAATGCTCAGGACATATTTTCTTCAGGTTAGTTAAATATAATTGTTACTTCTTTTTCTTTTTTTTATTCTTTCTCTTCACTATTTCATTTTTTTATAATCATGTAGTCCACAATTATCTGTTGAAATGAGATAGAATCAAATGGAAAGTTATGCAGATCATTATTGTGTAATTTTTGCTAATGATTTCCCTTTAGCTTTAATACAACTTCCTGTTTCAAAATAAAATATTTTTTCCATACATGCAAATGTGTTGATCAAAATTAGCCTTTCATAAGACAAGTTTTAAAGTTCAAAGAAGAAATAAAATGCAAATCCTAATACCTCTAATCAATGACTTATGCTACATATAAAAGTAAACAGTATTTTCATTTATTCAGTAAATAGTTTGAGCACCAATTTTGAATAAGGTATTACTGTAAGAAACATGTATGAGATTCTAATACAACAAAAGTTGCTATAGCACAAATTATTTACTGAAATTAGAGCCAACACACAGCTCAGGTGCAAATTTTAGCGATGTACTGTTCATTCAAAACCTTGCCACCTACTACTTATCTGGGTCACCTTTTCATGATGTCAGTTACCATGTGGTCAGGGACTACAAAATAATTTTTATAGAGTCCAAAGCCAATTATAACTGGAAAAGTAAGTCCAAAGCCAAATGTAAATGAGTTTTGGATACTCTGTTCTTTTGAATAATTCCTCTCTGGGCATGATAAATGAAAGCTTGGCTGCATAGTCATAAAAGGGGTGAACAGGGGTATAGGACACCCACATTTACATGCAGGGCCCCAGGAAGAGCAAAGCTTAAGATTTTCTAAATGGTTAATTTTAGCATCCATCCAAAGGTCAGTGAGCCAGTTAGTGAGGTGAAGCTGCACTTTAAATGATGTCCAAGGGCTTTTTTATACAGTGTTCACATTTGCATAAAAACGGCTTTTTTGTGCCTTATGTTTCCAAATCAATTTAGCTTTGTGTGCTAATATTTTACTAGAGCCCTGGAGATAAAGAAGCATGCAGGTCAGCCATGTGTGCCGCTAAATCCCCAAAGGAAACCTCCACTAAAAACCAAAAGATTGACACCAGACAAGATTAGCAAAAGAATTAGTCATGCACAATCAACTGTGTTAAATACTGGGGGAAGGAAAAAAAAACAAACAAACCCATCTGCTTCTCTTGTCCTTCAGGAAAAGGCTATCAGGGTAGAGTGTTAATGCTCCTAGCATATATGATTACGCCCTTCAGGGTTTACCACTGTTTTCTAGGAAGATGTATTTGTTAGAAGCAACTACCATGGCTATTTTATATGCTACTGATGAGGGTAGGCAAGGAAAAGCTTCAGTCTTCTGTGCTATTTAAGACCTAGCTAGTTCCAGAGACCTTCTTTCCAAGGAATATAACAGTTCAGTCTTTCATAGTCTGGAGCTGAAGATGCTTGGGTTCTAACCTCAGAAAGTCTATAGAAAGGCTGAAAATTTCCAAACCAACAAACCAGTAAATAAAAAAAAAAAAAAAATCAACAAGTAAATCTTTTCCCTAAAGGACTTATTACCTAAAATTGTTGATTAAAAAAATAGGCAGAAAATCCTACCAAATAGCTAAAGATCATTAAAGCTCAAATTCTGGAAAAAATAGGGATTTGTTCACAGTTCTTTCATTGTTTTAATATGCTAAATTTTAATTTATCAGATGAAGAATTACAACTAAAATAGGAAGCTTTTAAAATAAGTACTTATTCAAATATTACTGATACCATCTTTTTTTTAAAGATTTTATTTATTTATTTGAGAGAGAGTGAGTGAGAGAGAGAGCATGAGTGAGGGGAGAGAGCCCAATGCAAGGCTTGATCTCAGGACTTCTGGATCATGACCTGAACCAAAGGCAGACACTTAACTGACTGAGTCACCCAGGCGCCCCTCTCACACCATCTAATAATATTTCTAATAATA
>PISX010024586.1:0-27659 GCA_004024625.1 Mellivora capensis | reverse complement strand
ACAGATAATCACATCAAAAAATGGGCAGAAGATATGAACAGACACTTCTCCAATGAAGACATACAAATGGCTATCAGACACATGAAAAAATGTTCATCATCACTAGCCATCAGGGAGATTCAAATTAAAACCACATTGAGATACCACCTCACACCAGTTAGAATGGCCAAAATCAGCAAGACAGGAAACTACGTGTGTTAGAGAGGATGTGGAGAAAGGGGAACCCTCTTACACTGTTGGTGGGAATGCAAGTTGGTGCAGCCACTCTGGAGAACAGTGTGGAGGTTCCTCAAGAAGTTAAAAATAGAGCTTCCCTATGGCCCTGCAATTGCGCTACTGAGTATTTACCCCAAAGATATAGATGTGGTGAAAAGAAGGGCCATCTGTACCCCAATGTTTATAGCAGCAATGGCCACGGTCGCCAAACTGTGGAAAGAACCAAGATGCCCTTCAACGGACGAATGGATAAAGAAGATGTGATCCATATACACTATGGAGTGTTATGCCTCCATCAGAAAGGATGAATACCCAACTTTTGTAGCAACATGGACGGGACTGGAAGAGATTATGCTGAGTGAAATAAGTCAAGCAGAGAGAGTCAATTATCATATGGTTTCACTTATTTGCGGAGCATAACAAATAACACGGAAGACATGGGGAGATGGAGAGGAGAAGGGAGTTGAGGGAAATTGGGGGGGAGATGAACCATGAGAGACTATGGACTCTGAAAAATAACCTGAGGGTTTTGAAGGGGTGGAGGGTGGGAGGCTGGGGGAGCCTGGTGGTGGGTATTGTGGAGGGCACGCATTGCATGGAGCACTGGGAATTCTGTTACACTGAAAAGAAATTAAAAAATGAAATAAAATAAATAAAAATAACAATAAAAAGAAGAAAATAAGAAAACAACCCCATTTGCAATTCCATAAATAAGAATAAAATACTTAGAAGCACATTTAACCATGGAGGAGATAAACGTGTACATAAAAACTAAGATATTAATGAAAGGAAGTGAAGATAACACAAATAAATGGAAAATTATTCCATGCTCTGAGCTGGAAGAATATTGTTCAAATGTCCATACTCCCAAAGCAATCTACTGATTCAATGCAATCCCTATCAAAATACCAATGGTATTTTCACATAAACAATCTTAAACTCTGTATGGAAACATAAAAGACTGAATAGCCAAAGCAATCTTGGGGGGGAAAAATGAACAAAATGGAGGTATCACAATTTCAGACCTCAAGTTATATTACACAATTATAGTAAAAAAGTATGGTACTGGCACAAAAACAGACACACAGATCAATAGAACAGAAAGGAAGAAAACCAGAAATAAACCCACAATCACCTGTTCACTTAATTTTTGACAAAGGAGGCAAGAATACACAATGGGAAAAAGGCAAATTGTGTTGGGAAAGCTTGACAGCTACATGCAAAAGAATGAAATTGGACCACTTCCTTACACTATACACAAAAATACACTCAAAGTAGACTGATAAGGACATAAATGTGAGACCTGAAAACATAAAAGTCTTAGAAAAGAGCACAGGCATTAATTTCTCTGATATCAGCTGTAACAAAATTTTTCTATGTGTCTTCTGAGGGACACAAGGAAAACAAAAGTAAAAATAAACTTATGGGACTATCTCAAAATAAAAAGCTTCAGCATAGCAAAGGAAAAAATTAACACAAGTAAAGTATAATCTATCAAATAGGAGGAAATATTTGCAAATGGTATATCTGATACAGGGTTAGTATCCAAAATATATAAAGATCTTATACAACTAAACACTAAAAAAACAAATAATCCAATTTAAAAATGGACAGGGGACTTGAACATTTTTCCAACGAAGATACACAAATAGCCAATAGGCACATGAATAGATGATCAACCTAGCAATCAAATGTAAATCAAAACCATAATGAAATAATCAATATGGTTTCACCCTTTCAGATTGGCTATTTTCAAAAAGAGAAAAACAAGTGTTGGTGAAAATACAGATAAAGGAGAACCCTCATACACTGTTGGGAATGTAATTCATGAAGCCATTATGGATAACAGTATGGAGTTTCCTCAAAAAAATTAAAAATAGAACTACCACACAATCCAGCAACTCCACTTCTGGATATTTGTTCAAAGAAAACACAACCCAAAGAAAAACAGATAAATATACTATTTATTACATATTATATTATATATATACACACATATACATAAACACATACACATATATACACACATCCTTATGGTCATTAAGCATTTTGAAATTGTCAAGATATGGAAGTAACTTAAATCCCCATTAATAAGTGGATTAAAAGTTAGAAAATATACATAGAATGGATTATTACTCAGTCATAAGAAGGGACAAAATCTTGCTATTTGCAACAACATGGATGGACCTATGATACTCAGTGAAGTAGGTCAAAGACAAATACTGTATGAGTTTATACATATATAAAACCCACAACAAATAAATAGACTGATAGATACAGAAAACATACTATTGGTAACCAGAGTGGGGAGGACAAAATAAATGAAGAAGATTAAAAGGTACAAACTTCTAGTTATAAAATAAGCCATGAGGATGAAACGTGTGGCATAGGGGTACAGTCCATGACACTGCAATAACTTTGTACACTGATAGACAGTAACTAGGATTTTTAGGGGGGATTATTTTGTAACATAAAAGCATCAAATCACTATTATGTACCTGTGAAAGTAAAAGGATATTATATACCAATTGTTCTTCAATTTAAAAAAAAAAAAAAAAAAGGCATGCTCTCGAGCTTCTGGGACTGCTTCACCTATAGATCCCTGCAACTAATCCATGGGCATCCCCAGTGCTCCACATACCTCACATATAGAAACACACCACTGTGGAAAGCACCCTGCATGATCCCTACGGCAGTGAGAACAAGCTTTTGCAGGTGAGCATGCCTAAAAAGCCAGTCCTGGAGAAATCACAAATTTAAACATTCAACATCACACTAGAGAAAGTAAAAGGGAACCTGTCATCATCTAATCCAGCTTTGCAGGATTGAGAGAAGGCATAAAAGCTTAAGAATTCTGCCACAAAGGGAGCAAGAAGTGTGGAGCAAGTGTGTTCATAGAAGAGCTCTAAGAAAAACTAAATCACTTACAGAGCTAAAAAAGATATTTCTCTCCCCAAACTAGTGAATAAAGACTGGAGAAGCAAAGCAAGACATGAAGAAATATGAATATCAACGAACATAAAAACACAAAAGAAATACAATAATTCTCCAATAACTGAATCCAAAGAAACTGAGATCAGCAATTTACCTAATAAGAATTCAATATAGTTGTTTTGAAAGAAGCTCAGTGAACTACAAGAAAATACAGAAAGACAATTTAATGAAATGAGGAAACGGACAAACAAATGAAAACTTTATAGAAAGGTAAAAATCATTTAAAAAGAACCAAATTCTAGAGCTGAAGAATACAGTAAATGCAATGAAAAATACAACACAGAACATCAACAGGAGAATGGCTCAAACAGAAGAAAAAATCTGTGAAACAGTAAGCAGGGCTTTTTAAATTATGAGTAGAAGTAGAACAAATAAACAAAAACAATGAGAGTGAGACCGCCCATGTGAACTACAGGATACCAATAAGAGAAATTATCTAGGTAGTACTGTAGACCCAAAAGGAGATGAGATGGGGGGAAAGATCAGAAAGCTTAAAGAAATAATAGCTGAGAATTTCCCAAATCTGAGGAAAAAAATTAGACACCCAAATTCAATACTAAATGACCTTCTGCAGAACACCTTAAAATAAATCTGTCTCAAATCAATGAGAAAGAACTGTAAAAGCAAAAGGAGGGGAAAAAAAATCCTCACAAGGGAAACTTTACAAGGCTATCAGCAAATATTCCAGCAGAAATCTTACAGGCCATGAAAAAAAAGTATGATGTATTCTAAGTGCTAAAAGAAAAAAACTTACAATCAAAAATAAGTTACCCAGCAAAACTGTCCTTCAGAAATGAAGGAAATAAAGACATTCCCGGACAAACAACAGCTGAGAGAGTTCAACGCCACCACACCCGCCTTAAAAAAAATGTTGAAAGGAATTCTACAAATTGAAATGAAAGAATACTAATTAGTAAAATGAAAACATATGCTGATAAAGTGAGCATAACTCAAACTTAGAATATTGTAAATCTGTAATATGTGGATGTAATAACCACTTTGAAATAAAGGTTAAAGGACAAAAATACAAAAAATAACTACAATTATAATAATTTTTCAATTAGTTATAAATGGTGACATCAAAAACAAAATACAAAGGGATAAAATGCTAGTTTTTTATGCGTTCAAAATTAAGTTGTTATCAGCACAAAATAGACTGTTATAGCTATAAGATGTTTTATGTACGTCTCATAGTAACCAAAAAACAAAAACTTTTGGTAGACAGACAAAATATAAAGGGAAATCAAAGCTACAGAAAATCAATTCCCAAAGGAAGATAGCAAGACAAGAATGAGAACACGGTAAAACAGCCAAAAAACAAGATCACATTAATATTCCTTACCTATTAATGATTACTTGGAATGTACTTAAATTCTCTATCCAAAAAGCATAGCATAACAAAGCAGATAAACACAATACCCAACTATGTAATATATACAAAAGAAAGACTTCAGATTTTGGTACTTACATAGGCAAAAATTAAGGGAAAAAAAAAGATATTCCTTGCAAACAGAAAGCAAGAGAGCAAGAGTAGCTATATTTATTTCAGAGAAGTAGATTTTCACTCAAAAGCTCAAACAAGAGGTGTACCTGGGTGGCTCAGTGAGTTAAGGCTCTGCCTTCAGCTCAGGTCATGATCCCAGGGATCCTGGGATCAAGCCCCACATCGGGCTCTCTGCTCAGCAGGGAGCCTGCTTCCCTGCTCTCTCTGCCTGCCTCTCTGCCTACTTGTGATCTCTCTGTGTCAAATAAATAAAATCTTTTTAAAAAGTTCAAACAAGAGACAAAAGGTTATAATAATAAAGGGATCAATTCACCAGATGATAGGTCAATCATAAATGTCTTTATCTGTATCTATATCTATATATATAGATATATATAGATATATGCCCAACACTGAAGCATCTACATATACCAAGCAAATACTAACATATATGAAGGGAGACTAAAAATACAGTAATAGCTGGGGACTTCAATACCTCACTTTCAAAAATGGATAGATTACTCAGAAAAATCAGTAAGTAAACCTTAGATTTGAACTATACATTAGACAAAATGGACCTAACAGACATTGCCAGAACATTCCATTAAAAGGCATAAGAATACATATTATTTTCAAATACACACAAAATATACTCCAAGCCAGATCATACAGTTGGTCAAAAAGCAAGTCTTAGAAAATTTAACAAGATTGAAATCACAGCAAATACCTTTTCTGACCAAAATGGCATGAAACCAGAAAGCAATTACAGGAGAAAAATTGGAAAACTCACAAATGTGTGAGAATTAGACAACACATTTTTTTTTTTTTTAAGATTTTATTTATTTGACAGAGAGAGAGCACAAATAGGCAGAGAGGCAGGCGGGGGAGGGGGAGTGGAAGCAGGCTCCCTGTTGAGCAGAGAGCCTGATGGTGGGCTCAATCCCAGGACTTTGAGATCATGACCTGAGCTGAAGGCAGAGGCTTATTAGCCCACTGAGCCACCCAGGCACCCCCTAAACAACACATTCTTAAACAATGAGTCCCAAAGAAGTCAAAAGGGAAACCAAAAAGTATCTTGAAACAAATGAAAAAGGAAACACAACATACCGGATTCATATGTGATAAAGGCATTTATAAGATGGAGGTTATAGCAATAAAGGCCTATCTTAACAAAAAACAAAGATCTCAAAAATAAACAACCTAACCTTATACCTCAAGAAAGCAGAAAGAGATAGAACTAAGCCTAAAGTTGGCAGAAGGAAAGAAATAACAAAGCTGAGACAGAAATAAATAAAATTGAGACCAGAAAAACAAAGAAAAGACCAACAAAACTAAGTTTTTTTTTTCCAAAATATAAACAAAATCCAATCCTTGAGCAGACTCAGAAAACTCAAAAAAATCAGAAATTAAACAGGATATTAAATCTGACACCACATAAACATAAATGATCAAAAGAAACTATAAAAGCAACAAAGTATACAACCAACAAATTATATGCCATCAAATTGAATAACCTGGATGAAATGGACAAATTCCTAGAACCGAAAAACCTACTAAGCCTGAATCATGAACAGAAAATCTCAACAGACTGAAAATGAGTAATACAAAGATTGAATCACTAACCAAAAAACTCCTAAGTTTTTAGGAGTTTTTAAGAAGCCAGGATCAGCTGATTTCACTAATGAATTCTGCCAAACATCTGAAAAAGAATGACCACTCCTTCTTAAACTCTTGCAAACAACAGAAAAGAAGGCCACTTTATTTTAGGAGACCAGGCGAGATTTATCCTGACACCAAAGCCAGGTAAGGACACTTTAAGGAAAGAAGACTACAGGCCAGTATACCTGATGAATATGGATGCAAAAACTCTCAAAACAATACTAGTAAATCAAATTCAATAGCTCAGTAAAAGATCATATACCATGACCAAGTGTGAGTTATGAGATTCACGGACGGCTTAATCAGTAACTGTGATTTAACAGAATGAGAGTTTAAATTCATATGATCATCACAATAGATGTAGAAAAAGCATATGACAAAAATTCCACATCCTTTCAAGATAAAAACATTCAATAAATAGGGTACAGAAGGAATGTACACAACATAATAAAGGCTATATAAGACTATGCAAGAGCTAATAACATATTAACAGTGAAATACTGAAAGTTTTTCCTCTAAGATCAGGAACAAGACAAGCAGCTCACTTTCATCTTTATATTCAGCGTAATACTGGAAATCCTATCCAGAGCAATTAGGCAAGAAAAAGAAACAAAAGGCATTCAAGTCAGAAAGGAGGCAGCTAATTGTTTCTCTCTGCAGATGACGTGATCTTATATATATAAAGTCCTAAAACTACACAAAAAAACTGTTAAAACTAATCAACAAATTCAGTAAAGTTACAAAATACAAAATCAACATATAGACATCAATTTCTATACACTCACAATGAAATATCTAAAAAATTAATGAAAACAATCTCCTTTATAAGACCAGAAATAAAATACTCAGAACTACATTTAAACAAGAAGCTAAAAGATATGTATTCTAAAAATTATAAGGCACTAATGGAGAATACAAAAGACACAAATAAATGGAAACATACCAAGTTCATGAACTGAAAGATCTATTATTGTTAAAACAACCACACTACCTAATGCCATCTATAGTTTTAATGCAATCCCTATAAAAATTCCAATGACATTTTGTACAGAAATGGAAAAACTTCTAAAAGTCGTATTAAACCACAAAAGAACCAAAAAGTTTTTAGAACCAAAAAATTCTAAAAATCATATAAAACCACAAACCGTCCTCAGAAAGAAGACCAAATCTGAAGGCATCAAATTTCCTGATATCTAACTACATACAAACTTATAGTAATCAAAACAATATAGTACTGGCATAAAAACAGAAACACAGACCAGTGGAACAAAATAGAAAGCCCAGAAATAAACCCATACATTTTTGGCCAACTAGCATTTGACAAGCGAGCCAAGAATACACAATGGGAAAAAGAGAGTCTCTTTAATAAATGTTGTTAGAAAATCATATTCATGAGCAAAAGAATGAAATCTGAACATTATCTTACATGACTCACAAAAATTAACCTAGAAATGGAGTAAAGACTTAAATATAAGACTGTAACCCATTTAACTCCTAGAAGAAACCATAAGGCAAAAAGCTCCTTAACATTCATCTTGGCAAAGATACTGAAAATATATCAAAAGCAGCAAAAGAAAAAAAGATCACTAAATAGGGCTATATCAAACTAAAAAGCTTCTGCATAGCAAACAAAACATGAAACAGAATGAAAAGGAAATCTACAGAATGGCAGAAAGTATTTACAAATGATACATCGGTAATAATTAATATCCAAAATATATAAGGAACTCATACAACTCAATAGCAAAAAGCAAGTAATCTGATTAAAAGCTGGGCAAAGGACCCAAATAGACATTGTTCCAAAGAAAACATAAATGGCTAACTAGTACATGAAAAGATACCATCTCTAAACAAAGAAATGGAAATCAAAACCACAATGAAATATAAGCTCACATCTGTTAGGATAGCTATTATCAAAAAATAAAAAGAGGTAAGTGCTGGGGAGGATGTGGAGAAAGTGAACCCTTGTGTACTTTCAGTAGAAATACAAACTGGTACAGAACTATGGGAAACAGATGGAGGTTCCTCAGAAAATTAAAAATAGGACTACCATACAATATAGCAATCTTACTTCTGGGTGTATGCCCAAAGGAAATAAAATCACCATGTCGAAGAGATACCCATGCTCCCATGTTCATTACAGTATTATTCACAATAGCCAAAACATAGAAGTAACTTATGTGTCTATCAAATGAATGAACAGATAAAGTGAATAAGGAAAATGTGATATATATTATAAATACATGTGACATGTGCGGTGTATACATGTGATATTACATATATTACACATGTATTTCTGATGTGTGACATATATATCATATGTTTGTACCAAACTCTCAATGGACCTTGAGAGTATTATGAAGTGAAACGAGCTAGAGGAAAAACACTTACTGTATTGTATCACTAAATGTGGAATCTAAAAGAGTCAAACTCATAGAAACAGAGAGTAGAATGGTATTTGCCAGGGGCTGGGGAGTGGGTAAAATGGAGAGATGTTAGTCAAGGGGTACAAACTTCCAGTTATAAATAAATTCTGGAGATCTTACATACAGAATGGTGACCACAGTTAACAACACTGTATTATATACTTGAAAGTTGCTAAGAGAGTGGTTCTCAAGTGTTCTCACCACACACCCATACATAATTGGTAATTTTATTAGGTGATGGAGGTATTAACTAATCTTATTATAGTAATCATTTCAAAATATATGTATTGCGGGGCACCTGGGTGGCTCAGTCGTTAAGCGTCTGCCTTCGGCTCGGGTCATGATCCCAGGGTCCTGGGATCGAGCCCCGCATCGGGTTCCCTGCTTGGCGGGAAGCCTGCTTCTCCCTCTCCCACTCCCCCTGCTTGTGTTCCCTCTCTCGCTGTGTCTTTCTCTGTCAAATAAATAAATAAAATCCTTAAAAAAAATATATATATATATATGTATTGCATATCTTGAACTTAATATGTACCTTAAACACATATGTTGTATACATCACATCACATTATCTCAAACTTACACAATGTTACCTGTCAACTATTTTTCAATAAACCTTGGGGGAAAAAAGTCAAGACTTTAAAAAAGAAATATAAAATAAATGCCAAATAAAAAAATCCTTGTAAAAATTGAAATACTATGAATTTTTAGAATTTTAGAAGTTAACATTCTTCAAGTGCAATTTTATTTTTATAAGATTTTTTTTTCAATTTTTATTTCTTTGTCAGAGAGAGACAGTGCGAGAGAGCGAGCACAGGCAAGCAGAGGCAGAGGGAGAAGCAGGCTCCCTGCCGAGCAAGGAGCCCGATGCAGGACTCGATCCCAGCACGCTGAGATCATGACCTGAGCTGAAGGCAGCCGCTTAACCGACTGAGCCACCCAGGCGTCCCTTCAAGTGCAATTTTAAAACATACCATGCATTACTTGTCCTGTTCAGTAGTCTTTCATGATAAATACTTCTGTTGTCAAAAAAAACTTTTTTCCCAGATGCCAAAAATTTTCATTCATTTTGATATTGGTGAAATTCAGAGTGTATCAAAAAGCATCAAACTGAGTGTTAGGGTACATGTTCCCGAATATAAACTCCTTCACTTTTTTAAATGATAAACTATTTTGTCTGCTTACTCTGATTTTGGTTTTGCCTTTGAAACCAATATTGCTTTTATTAATTCAGATTTTAGATTAAGTTCTCATTTCATTTAGAGTATTCCACAAAAAATTTATCTCCTTTGCTTTGCAACTCCCTTGTATTTACAAAAGAAATCTATAGGCTATAGTGAATAGTCTAAAATTGAAAACACAAGTAAACATTACTAGATAATATTTATATACACAACATTGAGATCTCATAGCAAGGTTAATGGTACTACCCAGAACAACATATTATAACTGCCAATTTACAGATTTCTTTTGCTCCATAACTTGTTATTCTTGGAACACTGCTCGTAGGCTTTACATTAAGTGTACTATACATATAAGCTTCTTAATATCTACTTTCTTGGTAAGAGTAATTCATCGTTAGCAAGAGAGCATGAAAACATATTTATATGATTTATACTATGAAAAAAAAAAAGATTTATACTATGAGTAAAGATGACAGATTAGATCATGACGCTTTCCTGCTAGAAGGTCCAGTCTCAGTTCCCAGAAACACGTACCTTTACTTTCTACTCATTTTGTCAGCATATCCTGCTCTTCCTTTCCACTTGATATTAGCAGAGCTTCTAGAATCAATAGTATTCAATAATACAGCTTGCTGAGGTTTGATTCTCAGTCAAATTTAAAGTCTTTTCTGTTTTCTTGACTTTTTAAAGACTTTCTCAGGATCTGGGATTGAATATATAAATTTCCTGAGAAACATTAGAAATGCCTTCTCATATGGAAGTGCTATTTTATCCAGAGGTCATCTGCTTTGAACCTCCAGAATTTGTCCCAAGGTAAACATCATCCCTTGGGAGAATCACCTCTCAGACACAGTCACCCAATCTTCCTTATTTTGCCTCCCTTGTATCCCTATTTCCAGACATACCTGGCATTACCAGTTCTTGGGGTGTCCGTGGATTTATAGGATAATTATGATAAGTTTCAGTTTTTCCTTCTGCTAACTTAGAATTCATGAGTCCTTGGTGTCTTATGTTAATTTCCACTTATTCTTGGGCTTTTCACTTTTCCAAATTGTATTATTACTGCCTCCTTCCCTAATGTTCTTGTGCTTTGGGGCTTTACTACAGTTTTAGTGGGATTTTAATGAGGAACAAAATGAAAAGGTCAATCTACCATCAAAATCCCATAGAAATCTCCATTATTAATAAGTATCTTAAGTGATTCTGAAGCACATGGTCCCCAAGTCAAACTTGCAAACACTGACCTAGAGAATTACCAGTACAAAGTGCCCAGAAGAGTGAACACACTATAAATAACTGAAGAAGCTGAGAATGTTTACTATATACATATATATGTATATAATTTATATATACATATACATAAATATATATATATACATGTTTATACATATATATATAATTCTGGAAGCTATCATAGCTACTTCAATAGCTAAAGAGCTAATGGGAAAGAAAAGTTATACTTGTTCTATATGCCTCCAAGGAAAATTACAATCAGCATGAGAAAACCACAGGCCAGAGATTTGTACAAGATAGAAAATAACAACAACAGCAACAAAAGGCTAATGTTTAAAAAAAAAAAAAAAGGTAACTCATGGGTCTCCAACCCATGACACCAAGATTAAGAGTTGTATGCTCTTCTGACTGAGCCAGCTGGCACCCTGGCAGCCTGCTATTTTAAAGTTTAAATGAAAGTCACAATTCGGGGCACCTGGGAGGCTCAGTGGGTTAAGCTCTGCCTTCTATTCAGGTCATGATCTCAGGGTCCTGGGACTGAGTTCAGCATCAGGCTCTCTGCTCGGCAGGGAACCTGCTTCCCCTCTCTCTCTGCCTATTTGTGATCTGTCTCTCTCTCTCTCTTTCTCTCTCTGTCAAATAAATAAAACATTTTTTTAAGTCACATTTCTACTTTGAGAACATCATGATCACTCTTCAATTTACAGTTTGCTTTGCCTCTCCTTGGGTTATACCTTAGAGTGGTTTTTTGTTGTTGTTGTTGCTGTTGTTTTTAATTTGTCAGAGAGAGATAGAGAGAGAAAGAAAGAGAGGAGCACAGGCAGAGTGGTAGAAGGAGAAGCAGGCTCCCCGTGGAGCAAGGAGCCCGATGTGGGACTCGATCCCAGGAGGCTGGGATCATGACCTGAGCCGAAGGCAGCCACTTAACCAACTGAGCCACCCAGGAGTCCCTACCTTAGAGTTTTTTCCACCTCCTTTAAGTTACTGATAAAAACGATCTTGCTTTATATGTTCTGGATCTTGAAAGCATTATAACTTGTTAAATATACACTAGGAAATACATATAATAATGAAAAAGACAAGGAGGTAGAATAGTTGTAATTTTTACGTCTGTAGATAAAGTTTTTTTTCAAGTTTGTTTAAGGTGTGCGCGTTTTTTCTATGTACGTAATCTTTCTACTTGGTATTTTGGAAAAATTCTGGATTTTTTTTTAAATAAGGGGAAGAGTCACTTTGACTTTGAAACTCATTCGCCTTTTAAAAATGCCATTTTTGGGACGCCTGGGTGGCTCAGTTGGTTGGACGACTGCCTTCGGCTCAGGTCCTGAGCCCGGAGACCCGGGATCGAGTCCCGCATCAGGCTCCCAGCTCCACAGGGAGTCTGCTTCTCCCTCTGACCTTCTCCTCGCTCATGCTCTCTCACTGCCTCTCTCTCAAATAAATAAATAAAATCTTAAAAAAAAAAGAATTAAAAAAATTAAAATGCCATTTTTTGTTTTGGTTTTTGATAATCAAGGATAATTTTAGGTTAAACATTCCAGATGCCCTGATGTTTGGAAGGAAGACTTTGTCTCAAGTCCTACACTCACCATATTGAAACTATCTCATGATATTATATGGGGTTTTTTGGTTTGTGTTTGATACAAATGAATTTGTTTACTATACATTAACTTGATAAATATAAATCTTATGAAATGTGATGGAGCTATACTCACTGAAATGACTATTTTTTTAAATTAAAATTTATTCTACTTTTGAAGAAAAAATTGTGAACATAAAAAGTGACCATAATTTAAATAATGACTCTGTTTTAAGTGAAGACATAATTAGGAGATTTTTAGTAACCTCTAGAAATGTTTAATTTAATGCCTTTTAAATCTGTAGAACTGAATAAAAGCTTAAATTTTTTTTTAAAAAGTTTACTCAATTCTGCAAACATTTTAAACATTTAGAAATAAATATAAAAGTATGGAGAAATACTCTTATTCACAGATTGTTTTGCTAGGAATATTGTAAGAGTACGATAAGTTCTGAAACAGATAAAAAAAGTTTTAGAGCTAAATGTTAGGTTTTTTTCTACTTCCAAATTCATTCTATGAAGCCAGCATTACCCTGATACCAAAGCCAGATAAAGAATCCACTGAAAAGGAAAACTATAAGCCAATATCCCTGATGAACATAGATGCAAAAATTCTCAATAAAACACTAGCAAACTGAATTCAAAAATACATTAAAAGATGTCATTATGGGGACCCCCTGGGAGGTTCAGTCAGTTAAGTATCTGCCTTCGGCTCAGGACATGATCTCAGGGTCCTGGGATCAAGCCCCACATTGGGATCCTTGCTCAGCGGGGAGCCTGCTTCTCCCTCTCCCTCTCTCCTCCCCCCACTTGGGCTCCCTCTCCCTACCTCACTCACTCTCTCTCTCAAATAAATAAAAGCTCTTAAAAAATAAAGATATCATTATGCACCACGATCAAGTGGGATTTTTTCCTGTTCTATAAGAATGATTCAATATACACAATCAATAAATGTGACACATCACATCAGTAAGACAAAGGAAAAGAACCACATGATCATTTCAATAGACACAGAAAAAAAAATTGATAAAAAACAACATCCATTCATGACAAAAGCCTTCAACAAAGTAGGTTTAGAGGGAACGTACCTCAACATAATAAAGGCCACATATGAAAAACCTACAGCAAACACCATCCTTAATGGGGAGTAACTAAAAGCTTTTCCTCTAAGATTAGGAAGAAGACGAGGATGTCCACTCTCACCACTTTTATTCAACATAGTAGTGGAAGTCCTTGCCACAGCAATCAGAACACAAATCAATAAATAAGTAAAAAGAATTCAATAAGGAAGAAATCAAATTCCCAATCTTTGCAGATGACATGATACTATATAGAGAAAACTCTAAAGACTCAACCAAAAAAGTGCAAGAACTGACAAAGGAATTCAGTAAAGCTGGAGGATACAAAATCAATGCACAGAAACCTATTGCATTTCTATACACTAATAATGAAACAGCAGGAGAAAAACTAAGAAAACAATCTCATTTACAATGGCATCAAAATAAGATAACCTAGGAATAAACCTAGCCAAAGAGATAAAAGATCTGTAGTCTGAAAATTACAAAACACTGATGAAAAAATTTCAAGACAACATTTAAAAAAAAAAAGACACTCTATGCTCATGGATTGAAAGAACAAATATTGTTAAAATGTCTATACTACCCAAAGCAATCTACATATTTAATGCAATCCCTATCAAAATACCAAAAGCATTTTTCACAGAATTAGAGCAAACAATCCTAAAATTTGTATGGAACCACAAAAGACCTCAAACAGCCAAAGCAAAGCAATCTTAAGAAAAGAAAAACTGGAAGCATTACAATTCTGGACTTCAAGGTATATTCCAAAGCTGTAAGCAATCAAAACACTATGGTACTGGCACACACACACACACACACACAAAAATGCAGAGATCAACAGAACAGAAAATCCAGAAATAACCCACAAGTATATGGTCAATTAATCTTCAACAATGCAGAAAACAATGTCCAGTGGGAAAGAGTCTCTTTTGCTGTGAAAACTGGACAGCAACATGCAAAAGAATGAAACTGGACCACTTTCTTAAACCTTACACAAAAGTAAATTCAAAATGTGTACATTCAAAATAACGACCTAAATGTGAGACCTGAAACCATAAAAATCCTAGCAGAGAACACAGGTAGCAAATTCTTTGACATGGGCTGTAGCAATTTCTTTCTAGATATGTCTCCCGAGGCAAGGGAAACAAAAGCAAAAATAAACTTGGCAGAGGGTCTGCTTCTCCCTCTACTCACCACTCATGCTCTCTCTCTCACTGTATGTCTTTCTCAAGTAAATAAAGCCTTTAAAAAAAAAAAAAAAAAAAAAGCATCACAATCTTTATTATGCCTACTATAGTACCACACTGCCACCTGTTGGAAAATATCACTAAAAAAATGTTTTTATTCCTAGTAAAGTTTGTGAGAAAATTTGTGAATTTCTGAAAGAACATGGAAAGTAACCATGTTGATTTTACACTTTCTCGCCCACCACACTTGATAAAAACTATTACTAAAGAGTCTGGTCCCTAATTTTGTATCTGGCTCCCAGGAGATACCTGTTGATTCCCTGGCTCCAGTGGCAATGGGAGCTTGCATTTCCTGGGTCCCATAGGACCATAATAATTGGAAACATATCTTGGCAGGCCACCACCCCCAGAACACTACCTAGAGAGCAAACTGAAAAATGTCCCTTGCCTTTTCACAAAAGGCCTACTAGGTAGTCCTGGAGCTTCAGATTTGGCACACATCTGAGGGCGACACAAGTACTCTTTTTTTTTTTTTTTAATGTCTTTATTTGACTGAAAGAGATCACAAGTAGGCAGAGAGGCTGGCAGAGAGAGGGGGGGAAGCAGGCTCTGGCTGAGCAGAGAGCCCAATGAGGGGCTCGATCCCAGGATCATGACCTGAGCCGAAGGCAGAGGCCCAACCCACTGAGCCACCCAGGCGCCCCATGACACAAGTACTCTTAAGAAACAAGCTGGAGAACACCATTTTTACACTCTCCCTCTGCCATGCTACAGCTCACTAGCATTTCCCAGAAAGTTTACATTCATCTGAGTCCTGCTTTTCGTGACTCTTGGCAAGGGGACACCTCCAGACTGGCTGGCTCTGGTAGCCAGCAGGGATTAGATTAGTGGTCCCACAAGACTCTCTCTATGTATCTATATCTGCATACTTTAAAAGCTGTTGCTTGAGAGTATGGCTTCAAAACAATCACCTGAATTGAGCTGCTAACTGAGGACCTCCCCTTTGGCACACTGGTCTTAGACACTCTCAACTACTGGGAGCTACTAAGAATAAAATGGGCTACTTAGGCAATCACAAAGGTTTGAGAGACAACTATGACCTAGGGTAAAGGCTGAACAACAAGGTTCATCTCATACACAAGGCTGACACTTCAAAACTGAGAAAAGTAGGTGTTTCACCTAATGTATAGAAACTAACCATGGAGTTAAACAAGCAAAAGGAAGAAACAGAGGAATATGCTCCAAATGAAAGAACAAGACTGCAGAAAACAAAACTTAATAAAACAGAGGTAAGTAATTCACCTGATAAAGGGTTCAAAGTAAGGTTCATAAATGTAATAAAGATGCTAACCAAACTCAGAAGAATGGACAAACAGTGAAAATTTCAACAGAGGTAAAAACTATAGGAAAATTCCAAAAAGAAATCAAAGAATTAAAAAATACAATAATTAAACTGAAACATACTACAGGAGCTTAACAGCAAACTAAATGAAGCAGGAGAGAGGACCAGTCAGCTAGCAGACAGAGCAGAGGAACTCACCCACTAAGAGCAACAAAAAGAAAAAAATAAATGAAAAAAGAGGATTAAGGGATTTCTGGACAACATCAAGTAGACTAGCATTTGCATTGTAAGAGTCTCAAAGAAAACAAAGTGAAAGGGGCAGAAAATTTACTTGAAAAAATAACAAGGGAAAACTTATGTAACCTGAGAAAAGAAACATCCAGATCCATGAAGCATAGAGAGTTTCAAACAAAGTAAATCCAAAGAGATCCACATCAGGATATAATTAAATGTCAAAAGTTAACAACAAGAAGAGAAACTAAAAGGAACAAAAGAAAAATAATTCATTATACAACAAGGAACCCACCCCCCCATAAGGGTACCAGCAGATTTTGCAGCGGGAACTTTGTAGGCCAGCAAAAAGTGTCAAATTTTGTTCAAAGTGCTAAAAGAAAAACATTTCCAATCAAGAATACTCAGGGCACCTGGGTGGCTCAGTGGGTTAAGCCTCTGTCTTCGGCTCAGGTCATGATCTCAAGGTCCTGGGATCGAGCCCTGCATCAGGCTCTCTGCTCAGCAGGGAGCCTGCTTCCCTTACTCTCTGCCTGCCTTTCTGCCTACTTGTGATCTCTGTCTGTCAAATAAATAAATAAAATCCTTAAAAAAAAAAAAAAAATACTCTACCCAGCAAAGTCATCATTCAGAACTGAAGGGAAGAGAAAAAGTCTTCCAGACAAACAAAAGCTAAAAGAATCCAATGCCACTAAGCTGGCTTTACAACAAACATTAAAAAGATTTCTTTAAGCTGAAAATGAAGGGCATTAATTTAAAAAGAAGACACATGAAAGGATTAATCTCACTGAGAAAAGTAAATATGTAGTAAAGGCAAAAGATTAATTACTTATAAAGCTAGTGTGAAAGTTAAAAGACAAAAATAGTAAAAATTACCATAATTAAGTAGTTAAGGAGTACACAAGATTAACAGATGTAAAATGCATAATCAAAAACATAAATCATGGCAGAAAGTAAAAATGTGGAGCTTTAGAATGCATTTAAACTTGTTAATCAACTTAAGATAGACTGTCATAAATATAAATTTTTACTTACATATGTAAACTTCATGGTAACCACTAAGCAAAAATAGTAGACGTACAGAAGATGAGAAAAGAATCAAAGCATACGACTAAAGAAACTTACCAAATCACAAAAGAGAGCAAGAGAAGAAAGGAACAGAATAACTACAAACTAGCCAGAAAACAATTAAAACAGCAAGAAGTACATACCTATCGATCATCACTTTAAATGTAAATGGTCTACATTTTCCATTAAAACACGAAGGGTGACTGAATGGATAAAAAACAAGACCCATCATTATTTGAAAATGCACACGGAACATTTTCCAGGCTAGATCACACATTATACCAAAAAACAGGCCTCAATATTAAAGAAGACTGAGATAATTCAAGTATCTTTTTTGACCGCAACAGTATGAAAACAGAAACCAATTATAAGAAGAAAACTGGAAAAAACACAAACACATGAAGGCTAAACACGGTACGAAACAACCAATAGGTCCTGAGGCAAATGAAAATGGAAACACAATGGTTCAAAATCTTAGAAATGCAGCAAAAGCAATACCAAGAGGGAAGTTTATAGCAACATAGGTCTGGCCCATCTCAAGAAACAAGAAAAATTTCAAATAAACAATCTAACTGTACACATAAAGAACACAGGAAAAAAAAAAAAAAAAACCAAAGCCCCAAGTTAATAAAAGGAAGGAAATAATAAAGATCAGGTTGAAAATAAATGAAGTAAAGAATTTTAAAAACATTAACAATGAAACCAAGAGTCGGTTCTTTGAAAAGACAAATTGATAAACCTTTAGCCAGACTCATCAAGAAAAAAGAGAACTAAAATAAAATCAGAAATGAAGCAGAAGTTATAACCCACACTACAGAAACACAAAGGATTATGAGATTACTATAAATAATTATGTGCCAAAAAACTGAACCTAGAAAAGCATGCATTTTTCCAAAATGGAATCAGGAAGAAACAGAAAACCTAAACAGACTGCTTATTAGTAATGAAATTGAATCAGGACTCAAAAACTCCCAACAAGTAAGTCCCGGACCAGATGGCTTCCCTGTGAATTCCACTAAACATTTAAAGATCAAATTATTTCAAAAATTCAAAGAAGAAATGGTTCCAAATTCATTTTTTAAGGCCAGCATTACCCTTATACCAAAACCAAAGGCAGCACAAAAAGAAAAAAAAATTACAAATAATATCCTTGATGAACACGACAAAAACATCCTCAACAAAGTATTAGTAAACTGAATTCAACAACACACTAAAAGGATTATTCACCATGATCAAATGGGATTTATGCCAGGAATGTAAGGATGGTCCAATATCCACAAATAAATCAATAATGATAAATCACATTAAGAAAATAAAAGGCAAAAATCACACAATCATCTCAATAGAAGCAAAAAAAAAGAAAAAGAAAAAGCATGTGACAAAATTCAACATCCATTCATGATAAAAACCTAACAAAGTAGGTATAAAGAGAACATGCCTCAACATAATAAAGTCCATTTTTGCAAAACACACGCCGGTAACACCATACTCCATGGTGAAAGCTGAAAGCTCTTTCTCTAAGACTGAGAGTAATACAGGGATGCCTACTCCATGGCTGCCTACTCCAATGGATGCCATTTTTATATAACACAGTATTAGAAGTTCTAGCCACAGCAATTAGACAAGAAAAATCCATAAAAGGCATCCAAATTGGCAAAGAAATAGTAAAACTGTCACTATTTGCAACTGACATATCACATATAGAAAACCCTAAAGACTACACCAAAAAAAAAAAAAAAAAAAAACTTTTACAATAAAGTAATTCAGTAAAATTTCAGAACACAAAACTAATATACAAAAATCTGTTGCATTTCTATGCATTAATAATAAACTAGCACAAAGAGAAATATTCCATGCTCATGGTCCATACTACCTAAAGCAATCTACAGACTGCTTTGTAGCAATGCAATGTCTTCAAAATACCAATTACATTTTTCACAGAACCAGAACAAATAATCCCAAAAGTTGTCTGGAGCCACAAAAGACCCTGAATATCCATAGCAATCTGGATAAAGAATGAAGTTGGAAGGATGCCTGGGTGGCTCCAGTGGATTAAGCCTCTGCCTTTGGCTCAGGTCAAGGTCTCAGGGTCCTGGGATTGAGCCCTACATCAGGCTCTCTGCTCAGCGGGAAGCCTGGTCCCCTCCACCCCCCGTGCCTGCCTCTCTGCCTACTTGTGATCTCTATCAAATAAATAAATAAGATCTTTTAAAAAATCATTTATTAAGAATAAAGCTGGAGGTATCACAATCTCAGATTTCAGAATAAAGCTGGAGGTATCACAATCTCAGATTTTTGCGTAACTGTGTTACGCAACTACAGTAATCAAAACAGTATGGTACTTGCACAAAAACAGAGACACAGGTCACTGGAACAAAAATGAGCGCAGAAATAAAGCCATACTTATATGGTAAATTAGTGTATGACAAAGGAGGCAAGAACACACAGTGGGGAAACAAGTCTCTTCAACATAGAGGAAACTGGTGCTGGGAAAACTGGACAGTCACATGGAAAAGAATGAAATAAATTATATGTATCACTGTACCATTATTTTTTCAAGTATTCCCCTAATGTTGAAACTGTACATTTTGTGGGTATTGACATCCCTTTGAATAACCCTTTGAATAACTGTGACCTCCCTGGGACCAATGGGGAAATGTAGAAAAAAAGACAACAGTATAGTTCAACCAAACCCTAAAGAACTGAAATTACCTGCTGCCTGCTAGACCCTCCCTAATACCTCCTCAATTGCAATGTCTTTCACAAACTCAATATTCTCTCATCATTGGTGCAGCCCATACCCCACAGTAAACCGCAACTTCCTATTCTTTGCTAATAAATATCACAAATATTCTTGCACATATCAAAAGCAGCAGTATTCACAGCATACCAGAGTAATTACCAAAGTATGCACCTAGAGCAATAGAGTAATAACAGAGTAATCCAGATCTTTGGAACTATACAAGTACACAAAATCACCTCCATTTTAGAGTCTGACATGATGGGTAATATTATGCTCCCAAACATTAAAAACAAAGAAAAAAAAAAAAAAAAGAGCATGGATTATAAAGAAGTTTTTAATTTAAGAAATTGAGATAAACCTTACGTTTAGTCTAAATTCTAATGATTTTAATAAGCTCAAAGAGTCCTATGTCATAAGACAAAAACTTCTATATCCCTTCGATTAGGAGATGGCTCTTTGAATTTATATTTATAGAAAAGTAAACATGATCACATATGCCTAAATTATACCATTCTTTTAAATTTTGTATTTTCTGTGAAGGACAAAAGCCACTGAAATGTATGTGCAGTTGCTCAAAAAAAATTAAACAGAGACTCATTCTATGATCCAGTAATTCCACTTCTGGGTACACACCCAAAAGAACACAAACAGATATCTGTGTACCAGTGCTCATAACATCACTATTCACAAAAGCCAAAAGATCTATCAACTAATAGGTAGATAAACAAAATGTGATATACACATACAATGGAATATTATTCAGCCTTTAAAAGGAAGGAAATTCTGCAATATACGACAACATGGATGAACCTTAAAGACATTACGCTATATGAAATAAACCAGATATAAAAGGACAAATACTGTATGATTCCATTTATATGAGGTACTTGAACAGTCAAACTCAGAGACAAAAAAGTAGTTGCCAACAACTGGAGAGGGGGCAATACAGAGTTATTATTTAATGAGAACAGGATTTTAGTTTAGAAGATGAAAATTCTGGAGAGGATGGTGGTGATGGTCGCACAATAACATAAACGTATCTAAGGTCACTGAATAGTGCATGTAAAAATGTTTAGAATGCTAGATTTCATGATATGTATATTTTGCCACCATTTTTTTTTTTTTTTTAAACCTGAGGCAGGGAAATACAAATCAAAACCACAATGAGACACCACCTCACACCAGTCAGAATGGCTAAAATGAACAAGACAGGAAATGACAGATGCTGGCGAAGATGCAGAGAAAGGTGAACCTTCCTACACTGTTGGTGGGAATGCAAGCTGGTGCAACCACTCTGGAAAACAGCATGGAGGTTCCTCAAAAAGTTGAAAATAGAGCTACCCTATGACCCAGCAATTGAACTACTGGGTATTTACCCTAAAGATACAAATGTAGTGATCCAAAGGGGCAAGTACACTCGAATGTTTATAGCAGCAATGTCCACAATAGCCAAACTATGGAAAGAACCTAGATGTCCATTAACAGATGAATGGATAAAGAAGATGTGGTGTATATATATGTATACAATATAATACTATGCAGCCATCAAAAGAAATGAAATCTTGCCATTTGCGATGACATGGATGGAACTAGAGGGTATCATGCTTAGCAAAATAAGTCAATCGGAGAAAGACAACTATCATATGATCCCCCTGATATGAGGAAGTGGAGATCCAATGTGGGGGGGTTAGGGGGTTAGGAAAAGAATAAGTGAAACAAGATGGGATCAGGAGAGAGACAAACCATAAGAGACTCTTAATCTCACAAAACAAACTGAGGGTTGGAGGGGGTTGGTGGGGTTATGGACATTGGTGAGGGTATGTGCTATGGTGAGTACTGTGAAGTGTGTAAACCTGGCAATTCACGGACTTGTACCCCTGGGGCTAATAATACATTATATGTTAATAAAAAAAAAATAATAAATTAAAAGAAAAAAAAAAACCTTTACTCAGTTTCTCAAAATGTTCAGAGATCCTAAAAATACTTTTACACCACTACCTTTAATCCAATGAAATGAGAAAAATATGAAGACAATTTAATAGGATTTTATAAAACTACTATCACCAGCATGCCCCAATCAATATAGAACCAGCATAGTTACATTCAAGCTCTGCATACATAAAATCTTTAAATATACTTCTGCTAGTATGAGGTAAGTACCTACTATTAGATGACCAACTGTCCAATATGGTTCTCACAAATCTAATGCTGTATTTTAACATGAATAAGAGAATATAGGAATAGCTTCTAGGAGTATGTTTGAAATACAAAATTAAATGAACGAATAAAAGTAGATTATAGTGTATTTTTCAAGGCAGAGAGATAGGGAGACACCAGTGTCCAAAAGAATGAAAGTTGTAACATTAAATACAGTACCAGGGGCTCAGACATCAAATTAACCAGTGTCAGTTTATAAAATCCCCGTAATTTAAGAATAGTATCCCAAACTGCCACCTAGAGGCCTCTTATAGGAAAAGACTGACAGTCCTAACAACACAAAAATGCAAAACATTAGTATAGCATTTGTATTATGATCTCTCTGTCAAATAAATAAAATCTTTTTTAAAAAATCATTTATTAATAAGGTACAAAACAGAGTTAACAGGTAAACAAACCAAAAATACCTGCCACATATCTAACAGTCAACAAGAACAGTCAATTCTCTACACAAAGAATTCTTATCAATCAATCAATAAGGAAAAGACAAAACGCAATAAGGAATGGGCAAATTATGTAAACTGTTTCCCCCTGCTTCAGTTTTCAACTCTTACGACGCTGCCCACAGGTTCTTCACATCATGTTTTCCTGGGTCTGGTGTTCTACACATTAAAGTTGTTCAAATGACTCTCTAGTTACCTCCCACACACCTGTAACCTGGTCTTCAGGAAGAGTGAAAATTAACCTCATGAACTTTTCATTTAAAGGAACTGCATCATAATCTACAAAACTGTCACATGACTAGTACCGTTGAAGCATGCCACTCTTCATCTCAGGGTTATGAGTTCGAGCCTCAACATTAGTTGTAGAGATTAATTAAAAATAAAACCTTAGGGCGCCTGGGTGGCTCGGTTAGGTAAGCCACTGCCTTTGGCTCAGGTCATGATCCCGGAGTCCAGGGTTCAAGTTGGGCATCCGGCTTCCAGCTCCGCAGGGAGTATGCTTCTCCCTCCCACCTTCTCCTCTCCCATGCTCTCTGTGTCTCTCACTCAAATAAATAAAATCTTAAAAAAAATAAATAAATAAATTCTCTCTCCTCTCCCTCTGTCCCTTCTGCTTGTACTCTCCCTCTCAAATAAATAAATCCTTTAAAAAAATCTTCTCTAAAAAATTTTTTTAAATCTTAAAAAAAAAAAAAGGAACTCTTACAATTCCATGATGAAAAGACAATCTAATTTTGAAAATGGGCAAAGGATATGAATAGACATTTCTCCAAATATATACAAAGAGCTGATAGCACATGACTAGACCTTGCTCAGTATCATTACCCATCATGGAAATGAAAATCAAAACAAAACGAGACACAGTTCACACCCACTAGTATGGCTAGAATTTTTTTTTCTTAACCACTGGAATTTTTTTTAATTTAAACTCAATAGCCAACATATAGTATATGTTCAGTTTCAGATGTAGCGTTCAGTAACTTATCAGTTGCCTATAACACCCAGGGTCATGTCACGTAGGATGGCTAGAATTAAAAACAAAACAAAACAAAAAAAAAAAAAAACAGGCAATGAAAAGTATTGGCAACGATATGAAGAAATCAGAACCTGCATATACTGCTGATGGGAATATAACACGGTACAGCTGCTTCGGAAAACAATCTGGCAGTTCCCCAAAATGGGAAACCTAGAATTACCCTATGACCCAGCAATTCCAATCTTGGGTATATACCTAAGGAGAGTTGACTGAAAAACTCAGCATTAGCAAGACACTGAAAGGTCTGGAAGCCAGGATAAAGAATTTGTATTATCCTGGAAGGTGAGGAAGATTCTGAGCATGGGGATAACATAATCAGATCTGTGTTTTGGACGTGCAAAACTTAAGCAGAGTCGTTACTTCTGTACAAAGGTGAAACAGAGCAATAAAACGCCTTAAACGTAAAGCAATACCCCACAGGTAAGAATGAGATTCAAGAAGAACCAAGTATTAAAATCTAAGAATCTTTGTGGATTGTTAATATTATACACAACCCACCGACCGACACTCACATGCACAGATGTCCTGTCCCTAACTCTGAAGATGATTTCTATGGCCAGAACCCTGCAGGGAGTGCAAGGGCGACAGGGACAGAAACCACGACGACCGCTCCCAGGAAACTCTTTTCCGCGGTCATCCTGGCAGGGTCTCCCTCACACTGTGGTAACTCAGCACCGCCCGCAAGGCGCCCAGTTCCACCTCTCGGAGGGGACCCCCAGCTCTTCTTCACAAACGCGCTCTTACGAACGCTCAACGCGGACGGCAGGGCAAGGCCACGGCCAGCTGCTTCCCACGGCCCCACCGCCCCCGAGAGGGAGGAAGCACCTCGCAGCAACCCAAGGCGCGGAGCCCACCAAGGGCCCCCGACACCAAGCATACAGCGGGAAGGTCACGACCGAGCGAAGGCGCGCGCCGCCGGGAGGGGACCCCTGAGGGCATTCCCCGGGCAGCAGCCCACAGGAAGCGCAAACGCAGCCCCCCACACTGCGGGAACAAACATTCAAACATTTCCAAGGGTAAAAGAGACCGGGACGCTTGGACCCACGCGGAATCTAACCTGTCAGGCTTCTGAGCAGCACGCAGCGGAACGCAAGCGCCCTCCTTCCGGAGGCGGGAGAGTGGGCGGGAAAAGCCAGCGCGCCGGCACGCCGGCAAAGAGCAGTAGAGACTTCCGGTGCGTCATCCTCGCAGGTGTAGAGCGTCAGGTCGCGCCGGCTCAGCGGGGCTCCGGACCCTGGTCGGCCAGAGTCCCAGGCCGGGATTCCCAGGAGAAGGTGGGGGGAGGGGGGTGTGGCTTCAGCTTCCCAGGCCCTCGGACTCGCTCCTGCACCTCAGAGCCCCTCTTTCCGCTTTCAGCGTCTCGTTAGCCCGCAGCATACATTCAGTGCAGCTGCGCTAGTGGGGGAAATTTAAACCACCGGTTTACGTGGCTCCTGTCCGCATCTGGCGCTCTGGCTGACCTCCAAAGACATGAACCCACCGACCATCGGAGTCCCACTTGGGCTCTGAAGTCTATCTTGCCCCATTCGCCTGAGAAATTTGGCAACATTAAATTTCCTTTTATTCACCAAATATTTATTAAATGCCTACTGTGCTCCAGGGAATGCAAGGGGGGTAAGAAAAAACAATGTAATCTAAGTTAAGCAATAAAATGAATAATAACAGAATTTATCTGGTACATTTGTTATAAGGATGTAAAGCACTGAGGTAGGGTCTGGCACCTTGTAAGTCATCAATAAACGTTAGCTATCCTTATTTTCATTTTGTTCATAACACTGCTGTCGTCGATTTAGGAAAGATGTTAGAGTTCGAAGTCAACAGCCAAGAAAGAATTCTTTAGCGTTCTTTAGTGCAAAAAGCTGGTTTTATTAAAGTTCAGGGACAGAACCTGTGCGCAGAAAGCTGCCATGGGGTTGTTAAGGGGTGGTGATTATATACCTTCAAGTCGGGAAGGGGTTAGGGTTAGCGTTAAGTCTTTAAGGAATTTTGGAAACAAGGTTTCCAGAAGCTTGAGGGGGTTACTTATTGTTGGGAAAAGGTCATTTAAAAGGTCTTATAAAACCTTAGTCATGACACCCTCCAGATGTATATCCGTGGGTCATATGCTTAGGGGATGACTGCTAACATGTATCTTGGGGAGCAAAGATAAAGGAAGTTTCCAAAGGAATTTCTCTATGTTATAGAAGACCTAAGGGGTCCTGGGAGTTAGGCTAAGATTGCATTTTGGCCTTAGCAAAGTGTCAACATCCAGGCAGTTGAGTCCCTAGAAGAATGTCATTCTGCCTGTTTTGAAGGATTTGCCAATGGGCAGCAAGTAGTAAGGAAATTTTTCTTCTGCCTTTGTTTCCCATGTCATCATTACCACCATTACTATCATCATTTACTTTTTTAATGTCAAGTTTGAAGTCCAAGTACCTTTCCTCCAAAAAGTAGAGTCTCACTATTGGTGGGTAATCTAAATTTGATATGTTCCATAACCAGACTAGTCAAGTTTAATGTCATTTCAAACCTGGAGTTCCCTGTGTTTCTGAAGGTCTTGTGGGGATATCTAATACATTTCCTTATTTTCTGATAGAGCCGATATGAAGATTAAATGAGAGAGCACTAGTGATGTTGTAAGTGCTCAAAAATATTAGTTATTATGTTTAAGTCCCCTTGAGACAGGGATTCTACTTCTCACAGCCACAAGAATCCTATCTGATACTTTCTCTCTTTCCTATATATTTAAGGAAAGGATCTGTTTTGCTGCCTCTTAACTTCCAAGGAGCCAGGGCAGGGGTAAGAGGTGGAGAGATGAGGAGAGGTTGACTGTAGTCCTATCAATGAGGGGTAATAATAAGTGGTGAAATGACCACTTTGAGAAATGCACTCAACAGCAAGTCAAATCCAGCATATCTAGGGGCACCTGGGTGGCTCAGTGGGTTAAGCCTCTGCCTTCACCTCAGGTCATGATCTCAGGGTCCTGGGATTGAGCCCCGCATTGGACTCTGCTCAGCTTCCCCCTCACTCTCTCTCTCTCTCTCTCTGCCTGCCTCTCTGCCTACTTGTGATCTCTCTCTGTCTGTCAAATAAATAAATAAAATCTTTTTTTAAAGAATCCAATTTCCCTCAAATCCCTTCTCTCCATCTCCCCATGTCCTCCATGTTATTTGTTATGCTCCACAAATAAGTGAAACCATATGATAATTGACTCTCTCTGTTTGACTTATTTCACTCAGCATAATCTCTTCCAGTCCTGTCCACGTTGCTACAAAAGTTGGGTATTCATCCTTTCTGATGGAGGCATAACACTCCATAGTGTATATGGACCACATCTTCTTTATCTATTCGTCCGTTGAAGGGTATCTTGGTTCTTTCCACAGTTTGGCGACTGTGGCTATTGCTGCTATAAACATTGGGGTACAGATGGCCCTTCTTTTCACTACATCTGTATCTTTGGGGTAAATACCCAGTAGCGCAATTGCAGGGTCATAGGGAAGCTCTATTTTTAACTTCTTGAGGAACCTCCACACTGTTCTCCAGAGTGGCTGCACCAACTTGCA